>JAGDQP010001923.1:2741-112795 GCA_022664845.1 Lepisma saccharinum
TATCTATCTATCTATCTATCTATCTATCTATCTATCTATCTATCTATTTATCTATCTCTCTCTCTCTCCATCTCTCTCTCTCTATATATATATATATATAATTCACAGCCATATTCAATCCACTACTGGATGAGGCCTCTCCCACCTTCAAGACAATGCTTTTCTTAAACGACGCATGGAATAGTATAGCAATTTAAAAACATCATAGTAACACGTACTCAAGAGAAGCAAGAAACTTCTCTAACGTCATCATATGTGAAATTAACAAGGTTACTCCAACAATAATTCCCAAAGCAATATTGAACAACAGGAAGGTAGGTCACGATCACCCATTAAAACGAAAACAATCCTTGAATTAGGTCCCAACTGAAAATTACCCATTCCTTTCTGCCGAGATCCAAACAAAAATCCTACCTACATGACCCATAGGTCACTTTCCAGGAATGGCATAAATTTGTTTGTACCTCTCCGCATGAGAAAGTCACGACATGAAAAATACCAAAGATAAATAACAAAACTTACTAACTAAACAATTAGGCTTGTAATATCAAACAAGTATTTCCAAAACGTGGGTACCAACAACCAAGGCCTATTCACAATCCTCTCCTTCACCTTTGAAGCAAACCCCTTTCTCAATGTCGTTTCCCGAAAACTACAACAACCATGTCATGTGAACTCCAAGAGAAACCAATCGACATCCCAAAATCAAAGATAATAAAACGGGTATTAACATTGACTCTAGACGCCAATTATCACTCAGATTTCGTCCAAGTAACCAGTGCTCAAATATTCGTTTCGTTACAAAAGTGTACATTATTAACTTAGTTAAAACCAGTGACTTGAGACTCAAACAAACTTGATAGTTAATTAGTGGCCAATGTTATCGGATACGAACTCGGACTTTAGTAGTTGTTCTGTATATCGAAAAGTCAGGAAAAGAAGAGACTAACTTCGCAAAGTTAAGTGACATCAAATAAGCACCTTTGCATCATAACAGAAGATGGAAAAGACAGAGACTTTTATTAAGCAAACATTCCGACAGTTATTCAGTGCAAAATGATTGACATGTTTTCTACCCAGGACTTCAGACTACTAATGTGCAAGGTATGTGCAGAAAAGACGGGCTGTGTTGCTATGTTTAAAAGTTTTCATATAAAAGCTCATTCACTCACACTTAAGTTTTAAAGTAGAAAGATCGTTCGCTACAATCTCCTCATACTAGTATATTAAAATAAACAGTAAAAATGTAGTTAGTTTCTTGTCCATTTGTTCAGACAATTTGTTCCCTTCAAACAATAAGGAAATGTTGATATCTTTGCATGCCAAACCTTTTCCAGGTAGGACAACTAGCTTTGGTAAATGCATGGAAAGTGTAAAAGATGTGTACATTTTATGATAATGTTTAGACAAGCTAGTATAGATCCCTGCTTTACTGCGCCCTCAGGAGACTCACAAATTAAGAGAAACCTCAGTCTCAATTATATATATACGAGGACAAATCAAAAAGTCTTTGCCCTTATTTTTTATTAGCCGAAATAAGGTACATACAGGCAATTACAAATATACGTACTATTCTGGGTACCTTACACTATTATCCCACATAGTCCTCAGACCGATTCAGACATTTATCCCATCGCAGCACTAAATTTGAAATGCCCCTGTGGCCTTGGCTGCACGTGAGTCGCAGTCCTGCCAGGAACTTCTTCAGTGTCGTAAACACTCCCATACGAAATGCCAAGCACACGCCGATCCGCTTTCACCATTACATCCACGCGGGAAACGTTGTCGTCAGTCAGCGACGAACGCGGCCTCCTCGAACGCTCATTGTCATGCAAGTCTTCACGGCCTTTTGCGAACTCACAACACCACCACCTCACACTTCTCAAAGCGAGGCACTTTTCCCCATACGTGGGCTGCATTTGCCTGTGGATTTTGATGGGCGCTCGCTCCTTGCTCCATATAAAACGAATCACACTTCGTTGCTCGTACGCCGTGGACGTGTGCAGCACAACCGCCATCTTCAACAACTGACAGCAGCGCCGTGCCGCGGCGCTACCGGCAGATAAGGCAGGGAGTCCACCGTTGGGAATGGATATGTTGACTTCGCATTTACAGCAGGAATTTGGCTAATGAAATAGGGGCAAAGATTTTCTGATTTTCCCTCGTATATATATATATCTGGCTCATAAAAACACATTTAGCTTGAAATATGAGCTGTCTACTTCTGCATGTTTTGTGGATATCATAAACAACACGTACCAAAATATTCCCATTTTTCTTCATACCCAGGAGCACATATAAAAACTCATTTTTGTGTGCTTCCACATGGCTGCACACAAAAATGAGCCATTCTGTCACAAAAGACAAAGTTTGCATGAGAACTCAGAAACTACAATAATGAAAGAAATAAAAGTAAATTGTGAGCATTTTCTTTTAAAGTTTTATACGACAATTAGACTTATACATCAAAGCGTATCTTTGTTTCCTCTTTATTTTCTTCAATAACTTCACTTTCTTTGGTCTCGTCTTTTAATTTCCTTATTTTATTGTTCGTTTTTATCTTCGCTACAAACACTTTTCTTTTCTTTGTTTTTCCTATTCTTTTCTTTTCCTGTTTTTTTGTCTTTTACTTTTTATTGATTTCCTTTTTCAGTTCCTTATTCATTCATTTTTTATTTTGTTTCTGAAAGTTTCCATTTGATATTCTTTTCATTTCCCCTGCATATTTTTTTATTTCCTCCTTTTTATATTTTAGTATTTGTTTTTAGCCTATTTTCACTGTTTAAACACCCTCTTCTTCGTTCCTTTACAGTCAACTATAAAAAGCTAATATTAGCTGAATAGCGCAATAGTGAATTATACTAATTAGAAATATATTAACCATAATTTCACTTATTTCTCCTTACACTGAATTTATTATTATTACTGTACATCTGAAATCGAAGACTAAATTAACAGTGGTATGCGCACTCGTGAGCTTGTCTGGCTATCTGTCTATGCTTCTGGGTGTTTCTGGTTGTTCTTCCGTTTCCTATGTATATATACAGCGTACTGGCTCACGAGATAAGAAAAGCTATATTATTTTACTTTAATAGATTAATAACACATCACTTATATATTAGTATTTAAAAGAGCCAGTAGAACGCAGGCTACAGATATGGCCCAAGATACATGTAAAGTGGTAGTTCATAAGTCATTTGGTATCCACAATGACTACGGATATCCTCCAAAACGAGCGAGATATGCAATGTGTGAGGAAACAAGGAAGAATATCCATGCGATTATTATATGCTGTAAATATGGTGTTAATTTGCTATGCCTAGCGAGCGCAATGGAAATTGGATTATATATCATTGGCTAAATCCACGTGAGAGAGTATTGTAGTCCACTGTAGCATGAACCAGACCTGAAAATGCTTGTCGAGGGTTCAGTATCTTCCTAAATTAAGTTATTCTATCATGTTTAACTGCTAACTGCTACAAAGATCAAAATTATTAAACAAGTTAGCTTGCGGTAACTGTAATTCTTTGCTTCACAATAATCTCAACACATTTGTAATTACACTAAATCTAATGCTTTCGTATTTAACACTGTAGGAATGAAGATATTAATTCACAGCTTAGAAAGGCATTGAAATCTCTGGCATTAATATCCATGAAACATCTTCATTAATCGGAATGGCATAATCGTAAAAAATTGTATCTTTCCTATTTTTTTTTTTAATTTTATTTGTCATCTGCCGTTACCATAGTAACATCCGATATGCAGAGCTGTTGTCACAATAACCGAACGCACCCTCAGGTGAGTAAATTACAAGGCTTTCAGTATATAAAAAAAACAGAACTAGAATAAAAGCCCCTAAGCAAACTAAAGACATTAATAATTCTACAATACTGTACGCACAAAAGCAAATATAATAAAAGAGAATATATTTTGCTGTCATAAAACCTTAAAACGATAAAGAAAGGAAAATATTCTAATAATGTAAAGGAAGAGAAAACCAAGGGAATAGCAAAACACAAGAGTATTAGCGTATGAAAATAGCTTGGATAAAAATGGAATAGTCGAACGCTCCTAGCGGCTACTTCAACAGGGTGGTTCTGAGTCCCCGTACCCTGAAATCTGAGTCTTTGATTCGGCTCGTATTGCACATAAAGATTTTAAATAATAGATGTACATATCAAAGTGCTCATGCAGAATCATATTGGTGATGTTGCTGAAAGCAGTGACGTACCGGGAATGTATCTACGGGTGGCAACTTCAATTTTTTTAAAAAACGTAGTAACAGCTTGATTTTGCTTTCTTTGAATCAAATAGGAAATTTTGAATTAACTTTTAGAGGAAACACGTTTTGATATATCGCATCTTTGGCAGTTACAAGAGCCAAGTAGCAAGTTAACTGTTGACTTACAAAATTGACTCCTATAGCTGCTAAACTGTACAAGTATCAACAAAGTGTTTCCTCTAAAAACAAACTGTTAAAAATGTCATGTTTGTTTCAAGAAAAGACAGATCAACTCCTGTTCTATTTAAAGTTTGAAGTTTTCACCTCCTTCCCAGTAGCACTATTCCCAGAGCGCCCCTGTTTTGGAAAATTTCAGTTTGATTTCGCGTGTACACTTTAGTTTGGAATCTTTATTTACAATTTATTTTGAGTTAAAACATCTGAAAGGCCCGAAAACAATCTACACCCTATTATTGTTAATCTGTTAATTACTTTCCCAGCTCTTATTACTCCGTACCCTGGTGCGGAGACTTAGAACACCTATATATATACACACACTAGGGCTTTTATAAAGTCGTGGCAACTATTTCCTGTCGGACAAAGATGTGAAAGTGCAAAATATCCATATAACAAAAGACAATCAATTGAGGGTACTTACAATATACAAGTGGATTTGAACCACCGGTCCTCGGCAAATAATACCTTTAATTATTTAACACTTATTTTCTAGATTTAAAGTAATTTAAAATTAAGATTAAAGTTAATATTTCTTCTTTGAAACGACTATAGAATCTGAAGATGTGCTGGAGTATTTTGAGCATGAAATAAATTTTCAGCTTACTGCATTTTTCTGGTCTATGCAAGTTTTCCCATGTAGTTTGCCAGTACGTGAGCATTAAAACGTTGAAAAGCACTGCAGTAGGGTATGGTTACATGTAAGAAACCAACGACGATAGCAAAAGATCATTATTTCCATGTCTCGTTGTAAGGCTTTATTCCTTTCGTATAACAATGACATACATGAACAGCTGAACACTGAGTGACACATGAACAATCACTGTATTAACACACTTCAAAGTAATCACCCAGACTATCGAGCACGCACTGACAACGATAAGGAAGACAGAGGATCCCATCTGCTTCACCATATTCGAATCGTTGGATCTCGGTTGCAACGTATGGAAGTGTTTGCCAAGCAACTGTTTTTTCACTTTCCGAATGAAAAAGTGTTCTTGGTGGATGACCTCAAAATATATTTTAAAATTAATTCTATGCAGGGGGGGGGGGGGGGGGGCATTCTATTTTAAGTGGTCCAGCCTGGCCAGTCGACCTCTTTCATTTTTTTTAAATATTTATATCCCCTATATGTGAATAGTGCAAAATGGGCATTGTTTTATTTTCATCTTCGTCGATTGATTAATGGCGTCCATTTTTGTATTGCAGTGCATGTCAAAATTTGTGTTTTCAAAGGTATACGAGAAACGTAATATCTGCGGATTGGTTTATTGTAGCACATTTAAACAAACCCCATTTCTTTTTTCCAAGTCTGCCTGATAATTTTAGTCCTTGCATGAAAAGCCTAAAACGTAATGCAACTGGTCAAACTGTTATCAAAGTGTGATTGTCGGAGTAGAAAGAATTCCGGTTTTTAGGATGATGTTTTTGGTACGGAGTCAACGTTATTTTGAAAGTCAACGTTATTTTTTTTTTTTTTTGTTCACTATTACACATCAAAACATATAGAAGATATACAGAAATGATCAATGTGGACAAAAATCGGTATATAAGTGTTTTTGATCGTGCTAATTACGAATTTGACATGAAAGTGAGAAAATTCAAAATGGAAGATCCAATATGGCGGACCAAATCAGAAACAATAAGATCAACTGAACAAAAATCGGTATATTAGGTTTCTTGACCGTGTTAATTACGAATTTGACATCAAAATTGACAAATTGGGAAAGGTTTTATTATAAAGAACAAAAAATAAGGTTACAAATAGTATAGAATAGAAACCCGAACAAATTTATACTAAGTTTTTAATTCTTCTCTCTTTTTCTCCCCGTTTTTTATGGACAGCTGCTTCTTCACTCTCCACCGCATATGAATTATTGCCGAAATCTTCACCCGAATCTCCATTCAATCATTTTTATCATCAATTTCGCGTCTGTATCGTCATCCGAATTGTGGTCTGGAACCTCGCTAGCATCTAATATTATACATACGTCTACATACAGATTTACAGGGGGAGCTTCTTCCCCCATCATCCTTCCGTTAATTCGCACACTGCTTATTCATTCATTTATTATTTATATGTAACAAAATGTATTGAAAAAATGTTTGCGTGGTGTTTTCATGTTTTTATTTTACTGTAAAAACTATTTATATTGCATGTACAGTTATTTATTAAAAATATATTAACAAACATTAATATAACACAAAAATAACTTAAAAGTATGAGTTTCAAACGTTAAGCTGGAATAAAACGAACATGTGATTCAAATATAATAGTACAGTATATCTCGGCATCGCTTTTTTCTAAGTTATACGTCGTACCCTTGAAGAGCATCAAGTTGATTTCGGAGGTATCCGAGATCTGTCTGGGTGTTAAATTTACGTAAAATGCCTAAACTTCTGCCAAAAATGTTACTAATTTCACAAAACAAGTCTGAATTTTGGGGAGGTGGTCCGGACCCCATGACCCTCTGCGTACATCCCTGCCTCCTCCTGTCCTTTGTTCTGTCCTGTATTATGTTATAGATATCGTTTAATAGGTACTTTGTGTGAATTTGAACAGAATTTTATACTTTTTAATCAACTTTAACAAAATGCCTAAATAACGAAATATTCCAGCTGCCACTTCAAATGTGGGTCATTACCGAAGTAGTGGCTAGTAGTTGGGTTTTAAGGCTGATTCGTGAAGAAAATAGTATATAGTTTATCATACAATTTGAAATTTAGCGGAATACCTTGGGATCTCTTTTTTCATTATATTTTATGATTTTAATTAATTTTTCGGTATGAACTTTGATTAAAAGAAATAATTATGGTATATGATTAACGTTGGCGTTCAACGTAACCTTCCGTACGAAAAACATCACGCTGGAAACCAGGATTTGTTCTATTCCGACAATCATATTTGGATAACATTATGACCAGTTGGATTACGTTTTAGGCTTTTCATGCAGAGGACTAAAATTATCAAGCAGACTTCAAAGGAAGAAATGGGTTTTGTTTGAATGTCCTTTGATAAACAGGTCCGCAGATAGTACGTATTTTGTATTTGTGTCGAAACACAAAGTTTGGCGTGCGCTGCAATAAAAAAAAATTGACGCCTTCAATCAATCGGTGAGAATACAAATAAAAGAATATCCGTGTTTCACTATTCACATATAGGGGATATAAATATTAAAAAATAAAAATAGAAAGCTGAAAGAGTTCGAGTGGCAAGGCTGGACACTTAACAAGGAATGACCCATGGAAGATAACATAAAACTAACTGAATGAAACACTGTTCAAACGCAACAGTGTATCATAAGGAAAGAATGAAAAGCTCTGTTTTGACCTCCGGGTCACCGAATCGAAATTAGATCACCCAAGCATAGACCCGGCGCCCTGGCGACTCTTGATTCGAATGACCCGCTTCACCTCTGGAATGGAAACGAATGTGAAGCACATAATCCTGTAGGAAACAAATGGGCATTACAAGGAAACCTGCTCTATATTTACTACAAGTTTACTTCATGGAACGGAGTTTATTGATATATACTGAAAAAAAAAAATACAAGTTTGGTAATCGAGAACAAAATTTTGTTTATTCTGAACGTACATTTTTCCTCTCTGTAGATCACCAGTTTCCAGCAGTCTCAGTGATTCTTAATTTAAGTGATGCCACTGATAGAAATAGTTTAACTGAGTGGGAGGGCGGAGTAAGTAGTCAATTACAAAATGTGGCCGTCTAAGAATTGGGTTAACGGATTTGTTTCTCAGTAAATATAGTGTAGCTCGTGCTAACTTTCTATCTGACTGATGATAATGTGCTGTAAATATAGGGATAACCTTCTCTCTTTCATTCCATTTTATGTACTTCTGGTGTCGACGTCCTCGTGTGAGAGTTTAACCTTATATGAAACTTTCCATGGTGAAAAGTTCTTGATATCTCTTAAACATTCCATTTCACTTCTATGAAGGAGCAGAAGCAAGAATATTACATTTGTTCCCTCCATATTATTATGTTAATTTGCAGTGGATTAAGCACAGCGTTTTTCATTCCACCGTCTCATTTCATTAAGCGTAATGAAGTTTTCTGTGCCTCGTAAATCCTAATAAAGTCCCCGTTTATTTTTGCATCTCTTTTTTCTTTGCAGGCGGTGTCTGACGCCATGCTCCAGGAATTAAAGCTCTGCTTTATGGAAGCATACGACGACAACCAGGATGGAAAAATTGACATACGCGAGGTGAGTAACTCCTTTAAATATGTTTTTTTTTTATCCCTTTCTTCAGTCACCCTTGCTGTGTTAACAAGCTCCTTGTTTTCCTTCCTACTACCGGTAGTTTTTTCACATCTATATCCTCTTGATCAAAATGGAAATTGAAAAGGCGTTAATGTAGTGAATGTGGGATTGTAACAGAATAAGGAGCTGCATATTCTATGCAGGATTAGGAAAAGACTGCCTAACGAATACAAGTAATCCATTATTTATACCTAGGCAATACTGCCACACGTTGTTTGGGTAAATAACAATACAAAATTCCGTTAATTAAAAAAATAACAACTAATGTAAAAAGCTATGACTCGAAGAGGACAACGTAGTAGATATGAATATTAACTACTCATTGTTCGTAAGAAGATACAGAATACATTAATTTTCGTAGCTGGTATGACAAAGTAGTTTCTGGTAAAAATGAAGATTATGTATCTGTTGCTATCGCGTTATGTAAGTTCTAAACATATACTTTTCTCATTACCTTTAATTTCAGAGTTATATACCCCTGACATGAGTATCTTTGAACTTGAGTATGAACATTGGTAAAACATATAAAATGAAATGAAAATAGATTTTTAAATATCTTATGTAAGTTGTTATGAATAGTTGAAATATGCCTCAGTAAAAGTAAATTTCTCAAGAATTGTTATAAGAGTCTGGAATGAAAAATCAAAAACTTAGTTAATTTTTTACTGTATAATTGTTTTCTTGTCGTTGTTGTTGTTATTGTTATATCATATTGTTGTTGTATTGTTGTGGTGTTGAGTCAACAACGGTGTAAAATGGCGTTTGCTGTATCCGTACTAACTTCTGAATAAATATGTTTTCCGCGAATAATATTTCAAACACAAATTCTATAATGCTCAAATGGAAAGTAGTCACGGGAATAAGGTGCTCATAAAACAGTGCATGTGCACCAGTGTCCATGTAGGATCAGGTTTTCAGACGTACGCTGCCGTGATGGGAAGTTGTGAACGTAACTAAAAAGCAAAACATCCCCACTTTTGACTACCAGAGGGCGGTATACTCTGCCGGAACCTTGGGAGTCAAACGCAGGTGGAATGAAACGTGCAGTATGACTTAATACACAGTGTGTATTGAGTCATGACACCTCGAAGAACGATTTCCCACACGAGAGGGTGAGAATAGTCATGTTGTTGAAGCAGAGAATGCAACAGGTCGACATAGCTGCGATTTCCATGTGAATCAAAATTATGTCTACACAGAAGGGCAAAGTATCTAAAGATCACTTGCAGATCGACCTGGAAGAAGTAGTGGAAGAATATCAAGTGTCTCACTGGACCAATATCTGCTCATCACAACATGACGAAACCCATGAGACATGGTACTCGCCTGCGTCAGCAGCTGCAGACATCAACAAGAGTTTCGACATAGTGGATCCCTAACATACTCCACGAGAATGGAATACGAACTAGAAGATATCTCAAGGCCGTTCCTCTCAAATGAAGTAGTCTCATAATATGTTCCACCATTTTTATGTTTGTTCTCCCGTGGTACTGCTGTTGCTGTCGCTACTGATAAACTCTAGCAGCAGCTTCCAGCATGTGCTATGTTGTCATTTGATCAACATCGCCGGAGGTACGTGTCGTGAATATGACATTGATTTTCATCTATTCATTTGCTAGGTATAACGCCATTTTAAGGTTCACGCAATTTTAATAAGAACTACGCTGTAGAAATATCGAGAAACCAATTTTTAGGTCAGTCTTTATTACGGTAAGATTGGTATAGTTTTGGTATACCGAAGAATGTGAGAAAATGCACCTAAACGTTTTACTTTATACCTACTTGCGAAACACCATGTGTAATTTTAATTGACATTTATTTTTAGAAACTCAAACGAGACTATTAAATTGAGTTGAGAACAATAAACTATTACATACCTAAATTTATCTACAGTAATACACCATGAAAACTTTCTTAGTTGTAATAAATATCTCACTGATAAAAGATTTCCTACGCTAATGTTTGAATCACAATGAGTAAGACTATTTAGGTTCCATTTATGCTACAACGTTTTCAGCGTTTGTCGCTTGTTTGAATTCATTGAGGTCTTTAAGCATCTATGGCTCAAACGAAACTCAAATCGTATTACTATATACATTTGGAAGAATATAATTAGAATCGTGGTTACAACTAACAAGGTAAAGTTAATTAGTACCTTCCATTATAGTCAACTTCCATATCTTGAGTGGGGGATTGCGTTGATTACATCTATAATTAAATCAGCTACATATGTCCTATGTACAGTTGCTGACAAGTTCGAAAAGGAGTTATCGTTACCAAAAGGAATTGCACAGAGTGTGAAAAAGAGTTATCGTTACATAGGAATATCGCCAGAGAGTTTTCTTCACCAAATTCGTGATAATAATGTCAAACAAGAAATGGAAATATGTAACACACTAGTGTACATCGTTTACAAAAAAGGAAAAATATATGCAGTTGTTTAATTTACAGAAAAGTGCAAAGTTGGACTGTAGCATGTAGACTTCATTGTGTGCAGGAGAAAGAGAATGGAGATCTTTGAAACGTACAATCGTCAATACATCGTACAATAATGTATGTTTAATGTGAATTTCATGTTTCGCTCGTGACCCATCCCAAAATGACAGGTCAATAAGGATAATCGGGAAACTTCTAATTTTTAAATTGAATCTAACCTCGTAGGAACATAAGTTGTGCATATGTGTGGACAAGCGTAACCTCCCGTTATGAGACACATTACATGCAGCCAATAATACGTTAAAAGTTGAAGAAGGAGACTGTAACTTGTTTAATACGACAGGTTTATACTTGTCCATACATATGCAGAACTTGTATACAAACGATGCCACATTTGATTCAAAAATCAGAATCTTTACGACTGTCATTTCTGGCCCGAAATTTTGGCGCGGGTTACGAGCGAAACATAAAACTCATGGTAAACATACATTATTGTACGATGTCTTGACCATTGTACGCTTCATAAGTTTTTGTCCACTTTCTGCTGCACACAATGGAGTCTGCATATTGCAATCCAACGTTACACTTTTCTTTAAACTAAACAACTGCATATATTTCTTTCTCTCCTTTATGCAAATGATGTGTATTAGTGCTCTACATATTTATATTTTTTGTTTGACATTGTTATCAAGAATTTAATGAAAAATACGCTCTGGTGAAATTCCTTTTTGTAACGATAATTATTTTTGGAAATATGGGGGCATATTTCTTTTCTGGTCATCAGCAGAACATATGTAGTTGATTCCATTGCAGATATAATAAATTGAAACCCCAAATTAAGGTATGAAACTATATCTTGAAAATAAGTATACATTCCTCTGTAATTGGCGCCTAATATGGTGCACCTGTAAAAATCTAGTATGCTTAATGTCTGTGTCACAAAATCCACTCGTGTATGTAGATTCCCAGTGTGTCATATTTAATTGTGCTTTTATAGACAGAAACATTTAAGTAATCATTCTTTTTACTTACTGACTTTCTGTAAGGAAACTTTTATCAAAACTTTCATGTCCCAATTCCTCTTCTGTTGTTAAAACTCCTACATATGTCGGCCTGAGCCTTAGATACCTAAGGGCCATAAATAGAATTGAAATTCCTACATATGTATTTCTCTTAGGCCGATGCTACAAATATAAGATATGGATTTACCACTTTTACCATGAAGAGATTTACAGGGATTTTAATTTTATCCTACTGTCTTTCGCAGCAACAATTTTGGGAAAGTTGTATAGATCGTGTAGAAGATCTACTGCGTCATTGCGAATGAAATGTCCAAAAGACAACAAAATGAAAACAACATTACCTTGTTAATTAAAGTAGTCACCGTCTGCAGCCACACACTGAATTTGAATTTTTATTTCATTTTTATTTTATGATCTTTAGGCATCTAAATCTTAGGCCGGAATAGGAGTGGGGAAAGGATGCGAGAAGGTGTCGGTTAGGCCCTAGGTTGAAGGTGCCATCCCGGCATTTTTCTTGTGTGACTGAGGAAAAAACTGAAAAAACTCAGATGATCGACCACTGGGATTCAACGCATGACCTCCCGATTGGCAAGCCAACACTCTACCACTGAGCTACGGAGGTTTGGTAGCCACACACTGTTTCAATCGTTCTCAACAATTGGGTTCCTTGGGGAATTAAATCTGGAGTCTGTGATGCGATGAAATCCTCAACTGCATGTCGCACTACCCGATCATCAGGAACGGTCTTCCCTGCCAAGGAGTGATCGAGATGCCGGAAGAGGCGAAGCTCAGTAGGAGGCAGATCGAAGGAATACGGCGGGTAAGGAAAGGTTTCATACTGCAACTCAAGAAGAGTCTGCACCGTTCTTGGCGTGACGTGTAAGCGGGTATTGTCATGCAACATGAGGACAGTATGTCTGTTGACCAGTGCTGGATGCTTGCGGTTACGGTGCATTTCATGGAGTTCAGCACTGTAATGATCTGGAGTGATAGTTTCACCTCGCCTGAGAAAGACAATGGATCTCCACCATATATCGCCATACTATTAACAACACCTTCCGTGGGTAGAGCGGTGGATTAGGACACCGTCCTGGACGTTGATCACGATCGATGACATTGTTTTGAACGTTTACGATTGTCATAGCAGATCCCTTTTTCATCTGAAGTGAAAAATACGAATGACTCCTTTCCGTATTACTTCCGGTATTTAGTCATGGTTGCCTAGAGGCTATAAATAAATTATCCTATTCAATTGAAGTGTTCATACTCGCACATTAGGCAATTGGATTGTCGAATGTGATGTGCAATCTCATTCATGATATATACACAAGAAAACGATAGTTATTTCTCAACAGTTTCCTCAGGAAGAATTATCCTCTAAACTACCATAATTTGAAAGAGACTGCAATAGTACGTAATTGCTTAAAAAGAAAATGATAAAGTCTCCTTTACGTTATTTAATATTTATCTTAATACTTTTAGACGATGAGTATGAGTTCCAGAAAGAGCAAATTGCAATGCTCTTGGATGTTAAAAAATGTAGGAAATAAAAAAATATGATGATGTTGGAACAGATGAGAATAGGTTGTGAAGATCTAGTAATAAATATCAGCAAAAATAGATTTATGATTGCTATTTTGGTGATATCAGCAAGTAAAAAAAAAAGTGGAGAAGAATAAGCATCCATCTTCATAAAGTAACCTTGTGAAACATTGTATTACAAAATGAATCAAATGGCCGAAATAGACAGACACAAAGAGTATGTTTTCTCTTAAAGGAGTTTAGCAAAAGTACAATTGAATGTCTTGTATGCAAATAAAATTATTGAAACGAGAAGCAAAGCATTCGAAACATGATGCAAGAAGAAAATAAAAAAAGTTTTTAAACAACTGTTACATAATTTTGAGGTTTTCATCAGATCCTCGATGTATGCATAAGCTATTTCGGGAAGCTTCTGAATCTACACACAGGTGAACAAACAGAGGAATTTGAAATCCATATCGCTGAAGCGTGGATACCCTAACTTAGCGAGGCCGAGGTCGAAATAGTAAAGAAACTGAAACAAAAATCAGCAGGAATTGATGCCAGATGTATTGATTAAAGTAAAAGCGACGGCACTAGCCAAAGAGCTACATAAAATGGTAAGTCCTTATATGAAAAAAGAAGGAGCTACCAAAGGAATGGGAAACCTCAGTAAAAAAGTTCCGACTTGTAAAGCAAGTGAGGCAAAGTCCAGTCCAGGGATTGTGCACATAAGCTACCACCAGGGCTGTAGTTGAGGTTATACTGAGGTATACGCCATATACTCTCTGAGTAACCTTATATATTAGTGTATACCTTCTGTAAAGCTGCGTGTACCATATACTTGAAATAATAGGACCATCTGATTGCTCTTTGATAAGCCTTTTTAACAAACTGTCATGCATGAAGAAAATACGCATAGATTGTGTGTTACAAGTAAATCTTAACTTCATGTACGCAATGCTAATTGTGGACTTTTAAAAGTCTCTCCTGTAACATCAAGAAAATGGACAAAGTACGTTCTTTTCCTTTGGTCTTCGTCTGGTTATGTGATGCAAGTTTCACTCCGAGACACAAAGATATTGGGGCTGCCGCGACGTATTCACCTATCAATTCAACACGCTTATCCTTTGCTCGCTTTACAATCCCATATTCATTTCCCTTCACTTTATCAACATTCAAAACAAATTCTGTATTCTTCACGTGTCTTTTTTTGTACACTGTGCCTTTCCCATGTACCATCTTCTTTTCTTTATGTGATCTTCATTTACAACAAACGTTTTTTTTTTTTTAATTTCAGACTTGATTCGCAACATTTTAATATAACTAAAATGTTTATACGTCTTTTCCTAGTAGATAATATATTTTCGTGCTGATTCTTTCTAATTTACATTTTATTTTGTGAATAAGCAGCTTTCTACATGAACCTTTGATGTTTGAATTTCAACCAGATAATTTCGTAATTCTTTGTTGTATTATTTTATAATTCAGTATGTTTTGATATTTTTCTTATTTTGTAGGAAACCTTCTGAACAAATGACAATCCATTTCCCAAATCTTAGTTAGATACATATTCATATTTTACTAGTGATATTCTAGTAAAAATTTGTGATATTAGAACGTGATAATCATGATTCACGTTAATACCTCCAGTGGTTCTATGTAGTAGCCATTCCCTGAGTATCAAACTGTCACATATATTGTTCTTGTTGGCAGAGAATAACTAAGCTGGATGTCATAGCAGAGAATTTCAGAGGACATGTATTCAAAATTATTATCCTCGCTGTTCTATGTTGTACACTCATAAACAAAGCAGATACGCACAGATATTGTCTTCATTGGTATCTGGTTTTAAAACACGTATACCACCAGCCAAAAGTATTCCACCGCCACTGGTATCGTTAGAAAATGAGATGATTTCACACAATTATTAACACAAATAGAACACTTTTATTTTCTAAACAGAAGTACAAGTATGTACCACAAA
The DNA here is from genome assembly GCA_022664845.1 of Lepisma saccharinum. NCBI lineage: Eukaryota > Metazoa > Arthropoda > Insecta > Zygentoma > Lepismatidae > Lepisma > Lepisma saccharinum. Next base: position 18,447 of record JAGDQP010001923.1, read on the forward strand.
ACCAAAACAAAATATTCTTAATTCGAAAAGAAATCGTTCAAAATTTGATTTGTCAAAATATCCGCCCTTAGTTTTCAATACAGCATCACACAACCTAAGCAACCTCGCTAGTAGTTTCTTTAATTTTTGTGCTTCAATTTTATTCCAACATTTTTGCAAATGTTTCCACAACTGTTTTTTATTGACTCATTTAAGTTTTCGAGCGTGTCTGTTAACTCATCCCACAATACCTCTATTGGATTTAAGCAAGGGCTTTGAGGTGGCCATCGTATGTTGACCATTTTTTGCTTTTCTTTAGCTTGTAAATAATTATTACACAATTTAGATGTGTGGTTCGGGTCATTGTCTTGTTGGAAAACAAATCCTCGACCTACAGGTCTTTTACCCTTGGGTATAGCGTGTCTCTTCAAGATGCGATGATAATATTCTTTCTCTATTACTGTATTTTTTTAATAATTCGCCAACTTTTTCACCCGTGAAACAACCCCATACCAGCACCGATTCACCACCATTTTTTACTGTTGGATTAATGCATTGTTCTATCATACGTTCTTCAGGAATTCGACGAAAAAATTTTCTGTCTTTATCTCCAAAAATATCGAATTTGATTTCGTCGCTAAAAATCATTTTACACCATTGTTCTAATGACAAATTCTTATGTCCTTTATCCCTTTGTAATCTTTCAATTTTATTTAGTTTTCTCAAAAAGTGTTTGTTTAGCTACAATGTATCCCTTTAAACCGTGTTCTGGAAGAAGGCGTTTCACTGTAGTAATAGATACGTCGGGTGGAATTAACTTGTCCTCGAATTCTGGGGTTGGAAGTGTTTGTTGACGTTTGCTAGCGACAACTATAAGTTTATCTTCGTTTGGTGAAGTTACTAGTGGGCTTCCAGAACGCCGGCTATTAGAATTTGACTCAACTTCGTTGAAACGTTGAATAGTGCGAACAACAGAAGATTGATGTATTTTCACTCGTTCTGCGATCTGTCGCGTAGAAAAGTTTAAATTGTATAATTCACCAATCAGTGCACGATTTTCGTTATACTAATTACGTGGATTTGGACCATACATTTAATATGTTTAGTAGAAACGATGAATAAGTTGATATTTCTTCACTGAAAGCAGGAATTTCTTCACTGATGGGTATTTACGGGTACACTGTTCATTAAAAGGCAGAAATAATATAAAATCGATACCCATAAGCATAATTTCAAATAGTTTTTTTATTTTCAATGATACTTTATTTTTCATTTAAACAAACATTCATTTTGATATTCACACCAGCTGAAAATAATTTTAAAATCATTTTTGATTGACATAAGTAATTTTACTTTTGGCTAATTAAAGAAAACATAAATTGAATTAATTATAATATACATAAAACACTAAAACATATTTTTATTAATATCAGTAATAGTTCTAATCATTATTCATAAATTTACAACATTTCCAAGGGTGATGCAATACTTTTTGCCAGTAGTGTATATCTTTATGAAGAACAGTGCTGAAAGCTTCGCGCTTCTTTACCAGCTAAAATAACTTTCAATTTGATCACACATTTTATGATTCTAGCTGCAATATTTATTTTCTTATTGACATTTCAAAATAACAATATTTTCTTATTGATATAATTTGCGAAACGAAAATGGAAGCAATGCGTGTACGTCTCTTCCTCCAGTTCGTTATCTATCATAATAAATAGATTTATGTCAAAACCATCGGGAAATTCCCATTAATTATACATAAATGTACTTATACAGGGTGAGACAACGAAAACATGTCAGCTCCCTTTATTTCGTAATCAAGCGGTTTTTAAAAAGTCCAGAAACATGTTAATTTAGTACAGAGTGTAAAGAATTATTGACAAGATAAATTTCATTGTACAGGCGATAATAAGCACTATGGCTTAGTCCCGTCTCGACGAATTATGATACATTTAATATGGATACCATATTCTCCTGGCTTTAGTGACAAAACATTCGTTTCTTTCATATACCAAGATAGGTCGTGTCATACATATTTTAAAAGGTATTTTGAGTTTCTTGACAGCTGTGTTCTTACTTCGGAATCTCAATGATAAGTTTTCAACAAATTGTGATTATAACAGTTGTATACTTCAAATTCACAAATATAAATTGACCCTAATAGTTAGATAAGGCAGCACTCTTAATTTAACCACAGTGATGTTCCAGAAATTTTTTAATTGATTGCATGGCTAGTGCTTTTGTGTATTTGTAACGTCTAATAGTTCTAAGTAATAGAACGCCTTCATCTGGTGTGATGTCGACAGAACTGAGTTGAGTTAGTGGTTGAAATAGCATGTAACATCGTACAAATTTAATGGAAACTGTATCTGTTTGAAACCCTAATGGTTGAAACCCTAAGGGTATTTCCATTTATTAATTAGTCCAGTTTGCCCTGCATTTTCTAAAATTTTCATGGTCTAAGACAAAAATCTGCGATTGGCGTTTAAAAACTTTTGTAGGTGCAGGTATCAGTAAAATACATCGCTGCATGGTTTTCGTCTTAAGTTTGTCTGAATGTTCTCAGTGCCAAACAAGAAAAGACCAGCGTTAACCGCCTTGGAATGAAAAATAATATCCCTTGTGGATACTTCTGTGTACAAAAAGTAGGTCTGTCACAGCTGATATTTGCCTTGTGACAACCTTGAAAACACGTTACTATAGAAATAGTAGCCTTGAAACGAATCTAATTTGTTAGAATGTTTAGATCCTCGAATTGCATCTTTATTTCAGATAATAAAATACATCAGTTTCTGGGCCGCAATGCTCACTCTTCGTTTATACAGAGAATTGCAAGAAATAAGAAATTTAGGTACATAGCTGTAATACTTCTTTATTTCTTGTGAGTTATTCTTATCTCAAATATATATTTTATTATTACTTACATTGAGAACTTCTTTTTGTTTTTGTGTAGTCATAGCCCAATATTTTCAAAATTTTAGTTCCTACCTAACTGAAACTCTCGAGTCAAAAGCTACTTATGAAAGGGGATGCCGGTAATTTTATTTACCATAGCGAGCAACCGTAACAACATGCTTATGATTTTAAAAAATGATTAAATTAAAGTAATGAAGATAACAGAGCTAGAAAGCGTTGAGGCAAATAATTTGCTTTCCACGAGGATGTTCTCTTATTCTTGTGTACCTCACAGCTGTAAGGTAGATTCCCGGCTAGCTCTATGCTTACACAGCACTGTTAGCACTGTGATAGATAACACTTTTTGCTTTATGATAGTCCAAGATATAGAATAATAATGTTTGTAACGTAAAACGTAAGTTCGTTGAAATATTGAATGCAATTGAAAATATTAAAGAGTAAAGAATTGCATGAGAAGTGGCGACCAGATATCTAAACTCTTCATAACACATATTCGGAATCTTGAGCATAAATCAAAATTCAATCCCGGATATTTACGTTCGCATGAGAGCCTGAAGTGAAGCAACTCCTTTCCAGATTGTCTTCGTTTGTTTCATATTGGAGAATAATTTCAGAGTTATAATGATATAAAGGTCATACTTAAGCAGAATCATTCCAAAGAACCTTTTACTAGGAATTTAACCTTGTACGCTATGTATAGAAACGACACAGTACACCTTTTGTTACTGGCAGCATAACCACTGTAAAATGGTATACTAACTTCGAAGTTACCCCAGAACCCACCATGTTCTTGGTTTGTATGGGAACTTTTCAGTGTGAATTTGTACTCGGTAATTTTGTTTTGTCTCCAGCTCATTTTGTTCTAAACTTATTTTTTTTAATATAACAAAAACACTGCAAAATTTTATTTTATATTTATTTGCAAACATACGCCTAGTCGATACCCTAATTACCCTGTAGAACGTAGGTGAGCAAGATGTAAGCTTCGAGATATGATTTTAAACTTGTTGTGCGGGTTTCTAATCTTAGACATTTTGTTTTCTGTGTGTGAGTTGTATTGAATATCTTTGAAGTCAGCATTTGGTGGCATAAAATGCTGAAATAAAGCGTTGTTAGGAAAGTTCTTAATATATCAAAATGAAGCCAAATTTTGTTTTTCAAAATTAGTGTTTTCTCTGATATAATTTAATTCTAAAATAACAAAATCCTTGCAAAGTTAAAGAATTTGTGGCATTTGTTACTTAAAATTAACTAGTTACAGGGATGCGTATGAGAGCGCTCAATTTTGTTAAGTTTTGAGTTGAGCGCGCTTACTTTTTAAAATATGAGTTTGAGCGTGAGTTTTGCTCCGAAAACAACTGAGTTTTTAACGTAAAATACACGCTAATTTCACGCTCACTTCTAGGTAAAATTACGCTATGAGAAGTTGTTACACCTAAGCTAATTTGACTGTTTGCTTTAGTTACCTGGCAATTTTTTCCTGAATTCTACTTGTCTAATATGTGTATACTATGAGAAGAGGGAGGAAAGATAATTAGAAGAATGTAGGAAATCATTTGTATCTCATCTTTACCGAAGAAATTTAAGTTAAATTTTATTCTCCTTGTTGTAAACAAAGAGTTGAAAGTTTTGTGTTCAATGAATACGGATAGCGCTTAAAATATAATTGTAGTTACAGAATATTTTCATGCTAGAAGAGTCTCTCGTAAGTTTGTAAAAGGGCTGAGATTTCATTGTTTTTAAGCATTTGTTACAGCTCAGTAGTGGCAGTCACTAAGTGTTATTCTGTTCGGTCAGTGATACAGAAGCCGTCGTCAAGATGTAGTGCGAAAGTCAGTGCGCTCTTCGCGAGTGGGAGCAATGGCTACGTACCCTCGAGTTTGTAAGTGGTGTGCAGGTTCGAGTCCCGCTGTTGAGCGTAAAAGTATTATAAGTCATCCATAGGGAGTCGCAACGAGTTAAATATAGATACGTATCATAGAAAGTAGCCGTGTGCGATGGAAGACTCGGTGTAGGTCTTTGTTTCTGGTTTACTAAGCATTCAGTCAGTCAGAGTAATGGCGTTGTTTGAATGAAGTATCGAGCTATAAGCTCATGACTTCTATTTGATTGTAATGGCGTGATTAAAAAGTTGTAAATGATTGATTAGGGAGCAACTGTCTCTTCCCTAAGGCAAGTCAATGAATACCAAAATGGAGGTGTTGTCAGTTATGTGACGAGGCGAGGAGAAAGAAAGATGTTTTGTTCAGCGAGGCTAAGTTGTTAAAGTGGGTCAGTGAGGCTAAAATGGTTTTATTTCCTTCCATAAAATTGGTAATGTATTTGAGTTTTGATTTTTATCCTATGAAGTGAAGACAGGTGATCTGTGTTGCAGGTAAGGTTGTTATCTAGGGTGTGGCATGCGGTGAATATATCGGATAGGGTGAGCAGTACCTACCGAGTGTAAGGTAGGGTGAGGAGAATTGGTAATGCGGTTCCAGAATGAGCGACATTGAAAGTCAATGACATCTGCAAGCATTGGGAGAGACAGATCTTCATGAATTTGCATAATGCGAGTGTCTCTGCTATGTCCAGTGATCATCCGGGCTGCTCTGTTTTGCACACGTTGAAGTTGTACATGATGAGATGATGCTGCATGTTGCCATGCAGGGGCAGCATAGTTATTGAACGAATCATCATTGTATGTATGTTAAGTTTTGCTTGTAGATTGAGTTCTCGACTAAGAAGTAGAGGATAGAGTGCTAGGAGACGAGAGACAGCTTTACTAGCTACAGATTTCAGATGATTTTGAAATAGTAAGGTCCTGTCCAGATCTACTCCAAGATAACGTGCTTGTGGACTGTACTGGAGTTGAGTGCCAAAAAGTATGAGAGGCTGTAGGAGGCCTGTGTGACGCTTTGAGAAGTGGACAACTGTTGTTTTTTTCGTATTAAGTTTCATCCGCCAGTTAGTAGTCCAGTCCTCTATGGAAGCAAGATGACGTTGTGCATACAGATGAGAGTAGAGGCAAAAATGGCTGTATCATCGGCAAAGGTTGCTAGTTTGGTATGGGGATGAGTGGGAATATCAGAAGTGTATAAATTGAAAAGAAGTAGTGCTTCAGTAAAGTGATTATTAGTCTTGCGCTAAAGATGTGAATTTAGGATCGGTGCGAGCAATTCCCGATGAAAATGATTAGAACTCTAATCGAGTGTTGATTGTTTTTGAAGCCAAACTTTGCCAGAACTAATTCGTGAGTGTTTGAGGTTCGACCCCAGGAACAACGATGAAGCAGGAAGAGGTAGCTATACTTCTAGTGTTTGTTGCTAAAGTTTTTGTGACATTTTCGCTTGCGCAGTTGCCCATTCTGCCATTTTTGAGTAAGCGCCGTGATAATTAATTTCAAGTAGAGACAGTCATTTGAGCAGTAAAGTGAGAGAGAAAGTTTATGGTTGTTCACCCTGAATTTCTTTTTTGGGAAGCCGAGTGATGGGAAATTTTGTCTATTTGGAATGGAAGAAACTGATTGCGAAAGAATTAATTTCATGCAATATTTTAAAGTGAATCTTTCTCTATCATATTTATTAAGTAAGCACCTTGAGAAAGTAACTATCTTCTTTGATTGATTTTTAGGATATAGAGCAAAGTAAATTTTAAGCTATTCTTTTATAATTGATTTTTTTTAGTTTTGATTTGTTAAAAGTAAATTGTGCTTGTTTAAGTGCTCCATCACCCTGTAAGCACGTTGCCTTATCATTGCCCTCCCAGAACTCAAATTATTGACTGGCTTCTCGCCGGTGATAGGCATTTGTTAAAGGGAATTTAAGATTGACTGTGTTTGAATGTGTGTTAGACAGATATGTGGTCAGAGGCGAGTAGGAAGCCAATATGGATGTAGTTTTCTTTAGTTTTATTGATTTTATGTGTGTTTATTGACTCGTCCAGGTATCCTTAGATTGGCAGTCAATCTGAGTAGCCCACAAGCCTCACAGGTATCAAACATGCATGTACGGCTTACCCCTCCGAAGGATCTGACAAATTGACCAGGGGGTGTGGTGTCAAAGTCGTTTCTATTAGTTTTAAGGTTTAGTGAATGAGTGGTCTCTGACAGGTTTTGTTTGAATGTCTGTGAAGAATGAGAGAGTTTTGCTGAATTAGAGATACATTAGATTCTGAATACGTGTTGTATCGCACGTATGCAATTAGAGGACAGCGACAAGATCATCTTGTCTTAATAGATAAACTTTTCCTAACTCTTGAGATCTACCATCGCTTTGGAGTGTGTAAGTTCCGCGATATTGTTTAAAATTTGTTTATAGATTCACAGGAAGCGTGTGCCCTGATATTGACAACTTTTACTTTTAAACAGGATCAAACAAGCTGTTTTCATCCCGTGAAATTTACAGTGAGTATGGTGCGCTGCGTTATCTTATAGAGGGTGGTGGTGTAACCTTCTCCGTAAGTGTCTAGTTATCAATACATAAATCTTGAAATTGAGCAACTATATGAATTTAGCCTTCCAAATTACGACAAATCACGCTGAAAATAAAAAGGAAATTCGTTTGTAAATAAACTTATCCTATTATAATCTCTGAAATTCAGAGTTTTATTTTGAAACAATTTAACATGCCTAGGGTTACCACCTTTTCCTTTCCGAATTCCCGAACATATTTTAAATTTGATGCATGGAGTGCCCCAGATAGACTATTTGAATAATAAACTTAAATGGAAGGAGGCCCTATTTTTTAGTAATGTAGTTAACGTTTTAAAAAGTAGTAAATTTCAATAAAGAAGTACTACTGATTTTAGAATAAAATTCAAAAACGAATAACATACGAGATAATTGTTTACCTGTCTTTCCATGAAACGGGACGGGCGTAAGCCATAGTGCTGTTACCGCCCATACAATTAATTTTATCTTTATCTTTCCAAGAAAATATTGCGTAACATAACAGAACATAACTAATGTAGCTTAAAATCAAGTTTCTCTAAATTCAGGATATTGTGTACAGTGTAACATATATACTGCAGATATACAGACCGCGAAAATCTACGAGATGCGTTTTATTAAAATAGAAAATATGAGCATGTACGCCAGACATGTAAATATTATATTCGTGTTATTATTAATAGTGTAAAAGTGTAATTCACATAACAGTAGTAAACAACTTCTAGGCAATAATTAAACCATTTGTACAATTCAGTAGGAAACATGTACTTCTTTATTTTTCTACAGTTGTTCAATACGAGAAAGAATCACAGATTCTTGGTCCACAGAAAGAAGTCACTCTTGTTTCTTATATTTTATGTGGGCCAAGGTGGAGAAGCTTTACTCGCACAAGTAAGTTGTTGAAAACTGGAGTAATTTACGTATGGCGTATTCTGATAACAATGATAAGGTACATTCGCGAAGTGCCTGTTAGATATTAATGTAATTTTGAACAAAATGCAAAGTCCTTCTAGACCCAGTGTATATTGTACTTATTTAAAAAGACTATAGCGGTATTTGCATAGCTATAATCAGAGGTGTAGGGGGAAAACTTGATAACTCTCAAGATTGGGAAATTCACAATATTCAAATCATCATGATCCTGAAGAACTCTTGAATCTTCTGTGAGTTAGTATTTTCTGAGCCCCCTCAATAAATGGCAAGAAAAGACACTTGATAATCCACGTACGTCATCTTGAATTTGGAAAACTTTGAAAAATTCACAAATACAAGGTGATATCACCCATGAAGACATGGTTCGATGGGGTAAGAATGCAGTCCATTGTAGAACAATTACTCTAAGATCAAAGTATACTGTACATTGTACACAAAAGCCACAGTCTTATCTACGTATATCAATATTTTTTTATTTAAATCTTTCCAAAGCGCGTTATTTCAAAATCATGCGTGTGACGCTGGCTGATGCTTCGCGCGTGTAGTGATAGGTTAAAGAAACTAAATTTTGAAAATATGATAAAATGTCGCTGTGAAGAATTCTCATGGAATAAAGAACTGAGGTTTGTGGATCAAAGCAAATTCCCGGACATTTAACTTTCCAATCCGGACCTCGAACAAGTCTCTTAATCCCCGGACTGTCCGGGTCAATCCCGGACGGGTGGTAACCATGCCGAAAGTATAATTGTATCGTTAATTTTTAGACTGCTGATTCAATATCATAAGGAAGTGATTGTGTGTATTATCATTTTGAAGTTAATTCTTGAGATATATTTCACAGATTTCTTGGGCAGCATTAAATGCTATCATAAGAATATTCCAGAATAGACTCGTGTATTGATGTCAAGAGGTTTGGCATCGTTTTTGGAAACATTAGTCGTGTTTTATATTCTTGGGGGAAAGACGAGTCGAGGGTTGGTAGCCCCTCCAAGAGCTGTAACGGATAGAGATGAGAGGCACGTCATAAGGTAATTAATTCAGGAGTCATTATTAATCAATTATAGACTGAATATCGTTACAGTGTGTTTAAACTTTTTACTGCATCATTTTATGAACACTGTTTCATCTTACTCTTAATCTTTTATTTCATCTATACTAATTCAAGTATATCTGGAAAATTCTGTTCTCGTGTTGTTTGCTGGTTGTCGTTACCTAGAAGAGGCAGATGGAGGAGAGAGGAGTCCCTTTACCAGACACGATTATACGATAACAAGATGTAATTTGGGTGGCCTTGCTGCACGATGTTTGGAGTTCTCTTTTTGCAAAGTGTATCCCAAAATTTATTTAAGTAGAGAAGCATGCTAATTACAAAAGAAAATGTTTGTTCTCAAACAAGTGAAATCATGTTTATTCGTATAAATCTGAGTCTTCTCAGTATAGTATGACTTTCTTCCAAATGTCGAAATCTAAAAATTCCTTTAGTATCGTGTACACAACATAATTTCCTACATAAACAGTTCAAAGGCTCACAAAAAAATCTGTTCTCAATAGTAATACCAAAATTCTAATAAAAATTGTTCTTGTTAAATACAACTTCATCTACTTTTCTTTATTACATTTCTACATTTATACATTCTCACAAGTTAGGTCGCGCGGAAATGTGCAAAGCGAAAGAAGCTAACACTAGCAGAAGAATCGAGATGTTTCAGTTTGCTTTCGCTGTGTTGACTTTTCGTTAAGAATTCTGGAGTTCAGAAGCATTGACGGGAATGAATGAACACTGTAGAAATATGAACTCACTTCCTTTCACCGAACGGTACAATAATCAGGATTCCTAATCAATCTGTATCGCAGATTACGTCCAATATATCGTGACCGTACCCGCTAAAGTTGTATTTGAGTACTTACGATGAAATTATTTAATTTGTAACCCTAGCTTGTATGGAAATTGTCTAGAGCCCTCCCTGTGCGATACGCACGTGCTGTGAACGACGTATAGGAGGTTTGGAGCCAGTGCTCCACTCTACGGCACGAAATGAGTTGAGGTGGTCAGTCCCACGTTCGACCGCCTTTGCCTCTCAAAGTGAACAGGATTATCAAGGACACTCTGGAATTCAATTTGGTAGGAGGCTGAGTGCACCTCAGACCTCCAGACATGAGAACACTGAAGAAAAATCTCTTGCATCCTGGTCGGAATTTCAATCTTGGCCGCCCAAATCGCAGTCAGACCTGTTACCGCCTGAGCTACCAGAAATTTACTGTACAGCCAGCGAGCCAGAAACAAAAGGAAATTATACCATCGTGGGCATTCGATTGTGATGAACACAGTTTGTACAAATATTGTAAAATTAAGGTTTCTGTTGAGGGCAGATAGTAACAACTTACTTTATAATGTAAGCTCTATTATGGTAGCTTTCCGCAAACAACTCTTATTTAATCTGCGTTTCGTTTTCTTGAACTCGTTAAGAAGTATTAATGATTTATGATTAAGAAGTAAACATTGTTGTCATGAAACACAAAAATTATATAATACCTATCACTTTGCATAAGGTTTCGCCTGTAATTTTGATGTTTTATTTTTAAATTTGAATTTATAGCCTTTAGGCGTCTATGGCTAAAGCTGAGATAAAGCGGATAATGAATGCAGGAAGGAATTGGCCAGAGCCTAAGTTGAAACTATCATGCCGGCATTTCAATAGTGTGCCTAACAAAAACCCTCAGTCAGGATGGTTCCGCTGCTGGAATTGAAACTTTTCCAAATGTGAATCTAATTTTGTTTAACTCATTCTAACAGTAAAAGGAATATTTACGTCTTCGAATAAAATAAATATTGGAAATAAGATCAGTAAAGTTTTGTGACGGATTCAATTTCATATGCGTATGGTAAAGCCAGGAGGGATTGCGCGGTAGGAAAGAGTACACAGATGCAGGAAAGGAGGGAAGCAGTGGGATTGGCGCGTTGCGGGTGAAAGAGAAGTAAAAATGTATCTGACAGAATTTTGTATCATCAGTTGAATTTCTATGTCGATACAAGGTGGTCGCTGAAAGCTGCAATCCATTTTTGCATCTACTACAGAAAGGAAACTGCTTTAATTTTCTTAAAGGTTCCTGTATTTTCTAAAGAAGTGTTTGCTGTTAAATAGTTACAAATCTAGAAGTTCCGGAATTAGTTTCTTTTCAGAAATAGTACTGTACATAGTACGTTGTCATTCTGGAAATTTCCACCTATGCTGTGTGGTGCGTAATCTCTCCTTCTTAGTGATGGTAGTTGTATATGAGCCAATTTCATCAGAACAAACTCGCCGATAAAAGAATAATTTAGAAATTGGTTACGTTGACTGGAATATTGAAATTAAGTTCAAGCCGGCTTATCGATATAGTGTTAAGTCATTAAAGCCTGTCATGATCACTTTTCGAATTATTGGAACGAATTCTGGTTTAAATCAAACAAACGACACAGTACTGATTTTGTTACTTCAACAAGAACAATACAAAATGGTTTACCAAATTCTCCCATAATTACATGAAATTATCCAATAATCTAGAACGTTCTTGGTTTATAAAAGAACATTTCAGTCAGAATTTGTACTTACTATATAATTTTATTTTGTCTCTAACTCATTTTGTTGTAAATTATTTTTTAAATGCAATACAAACACAATATTTTCTTTAAATTCTATTTGCAAAAGTATACCTAGAAGTTACCATAATTTCTCAGTGAAACGTAGCTTTGAAACCCTGTCGTGTGGGCTTCTAATCGTATACATTGTGTTTTCTTGTGTAATTTGTATTGAGTTTCTATGAAGTCAGTATTTGGCCTCATAAAATGCTGAAGTAAAGCGTTGTTACGAAAGTTCTTAATATATTAAACTGAAGCCAAATTTTGTGTTTTAATTTTTCTCCTCGATTTCATGTGATTCTAAATTAACAAAATCCTGGCGAAATTCGAGCACTTTTAACATTTGTTACACTGTTAATTTTATTTACAAATATTGTGCCGATCTCATTTAAGGAGCGCTTTGTTTTATAAATATGTTATAGATGGTGTTGCAGTAATGCGCTGTTATTGAAAGTTAGACTTCTCTGATTTTGCCTGAGCGAGAAGTGATGTCACTTTTTGTACTTCGTTTATAATGTTTTATCAAGCCCATCAGTGGAACGCTTTTCTAAAATATGATATTCCTCTTGCGGATATCTGTAACATATTAACTATAGTACAACATAATAAACTAAGAGGAGTATAATTTCAGGTTTCGACCATAGATTTAGTCTAGAGAAAGTTAATTAGAATTTATAGAAATAAGAGGAGAAATCCTACTAATAAATAACAAAATATTTTTGCATGCAGTTTCCAGGTCTCCTTCAAGTTCCTTTCAGTGTCTTATTAACGAGGATATTAAGCACGCACGGTGGATGTAATTTCCGTTTGGATAATGGCAGTGATAATTGGTAATTACTAACGAGAATAACATCTTAATAGTGCCATTTATTTGTAATTACGTAGTTTCCATAACATCCGTACTGTGTTTAATAGCAACAACAACATCTAAATCTAATTTCAATTATAACGAGTTTTCTAATTTTCTCCTTGCAGTTGGCTCAGTTGTTACCCATGGAAGAAAACTTTCTTCTGCTCTTCCGGTTCGACAACCCATTGGAATCAAGTGTGGAATTCATGAAGGTAGGAATAAAAGCTTTTTGGTGTATTTTCTTTTAAATATGGAAGTAATATAGTTCATATGTTCTATCTTTCCTTTATTTTTATCGGACGCTCTCCATTGCTAAACGTAGGAAACAGAATATGCTTGTCTTGTAATATTGTTCCGAAATATAAGGTGTTTATTACCTGTTAAGACACAATCCGTAGAACAAAGACCCATTATTTATAACAGCGTTTTCTCCTTTACTGCTCCGCGAATTCTGCGGGTTCACAAAACCAATTTGTGGAGTCCATTGCATCATGAGAAACTGTAACTATTTAATGTACTGATTTTTGCAATACCAATACTTAACAAGCTGTTCGGCAAGTATGGTTACATCAGCCATCTGTCAACAAAATTACGAACTAATTGCAGGGTACCCCTGCTCCACCCCCCACCCCCACCCCACCCCCCAATTATGAGTTCTGGAGCATAAACTACTTAAATCGTTTGATCGTGTTTAGAAGTAAAACGAAAAACTACTAGGGGGACTAACAAGGCACCATCCCCCCCCCCATCAACAGTGAATTATCTTCTGAAAACATAGCAAATGATAGAGAATCGTTAGATTGCGTTTGATCGCAAGTCACTTTCGTTTGATCGCGTTCCATTAGTACAAAATTTGACACTCAAAAAGGGACGCCTGGAGCCACAAAATAGAAATTCCGGCAATTTTTACTCTGAAAATGTTTTAAATCTTTAAAATAAGGTAAGATCGTCTTTGAATACCGGTCACTTTCGTTTGATCGCCATTGAAATTTTAATTATAAAATTAATTCTAGGGGGCTAACATGACACACGCCCCCTTTCCCCTCCTGACGCTACATTAGGAACAAAAGTACTGCAAATGATAGACCATCGTTAGATCGCGTTTGATCGCCAGTCACTTTCGTTTGATCGCGTTCCATTATTACAAAATGTATAATTTGTTATAAATTGGACCCTGTATAATTGGGTCAGGAAACGCTGCAAATGATAGACCATCCTTATGTTGGTTTTAATCGTCAATTTCTTTTGATATCATTTCATTTTTATAAAGAATTTTAAATTATTGATTCGTTTATCGCTTTTTAATCAAAGGTCCCGATTTGATTTTCAGTGTGAACATATTGTTTGCAGTTGTTCTCATTCCGCTTGAAATGTAAATCTCATTCTTAAAACATTTCCTTGTGATGGAAGGCAGTGGAGAACTATCATCAGTTCATCTTTCCCATAGATCTTCGATTTATTACAGTACTTGGAGTAGCGAATTCTCGGGATAGACGGGGTAGACAGTGTCTTCTCAATTTTTATATAAATAAATTAAATTACTTTTGTACCGGTATTCACTGCTACCCAGATAGCACATTAAACTTGCAGCAAGTTTGCAGCAATATGGGCATTCCAAGGCTCCAAACTTGCAGCAAGTTTGGCAGTGCAAGGCTGCAAACTTGTTACAACCTTGCAGTAACTTGCTAGTTGACAGATGCTAAACTTGCTATAAACTTGCAAAGCCAAACTTGCTACAAACTTTGTTTTTAAAAACGTTGGTAGAGCCTGTAGCGATAAAAGAGAGGTCTGGAGTGGGGTTCGAACTCACGACCTTCAGATTTGTTTGTTGATCTTGTCGTCCGGATCTCGTATATCTGGATTCTATGAGATCTGGCCATGGCTGACAAAGTTCATAGGCGAATTTCCTGACACAAAAGCAAGAAAAAAGTTTTCTTTTTATCATTTCTCGAAGTCCATTTCATTTTTGAGATACAGGGTTCCAAATAGGAGCCCAAAATCGACTTCTTACAGTGGCAAATGAAATAAAAATGTCTCCATAAATTACAAATGATACATTCAAGTAAACTTAATTTTGGGAGAAGAAATAACTATTAATCAAGGTTATTTGAGTGGGAATATCACTACTTCAGATTCCCAATGTCTCTTGATATTAAATTTGTCTAAATTGCAGTAAGTTGGTTTATTGGATATCTTGTATCCGCTAGTAAAGTTAATCATAATATGTGAAGCTCACAATACAGTGTTGCAAACTATGATCAATATAAAAGATGAAATATTCAAAATGAACACTTTCAACGGCGAACGTCGTATATTATTCACAATATCCAACAGCGTATGCTGTGTTTGCCATACGTTGATTAGGTTCAATAAAGGATACAAAATATTCAGTAAACGGACGTAGTGCCATTTGAGAAGAAAATAGAACTTTACATCCAGTTGAAAACACTCCAATTGATGTTATCACATTTTTGTTTTCAATATTTAGCATACTGATACAAATTAACTCTCCAAAAACATAATTATAAAAACCTTAATGCCTCGTTAATGATTTATGGAGAACTATTTATTTTATTTATCTTTGTTAGAAGAAATTTTACGCTAGGTTGGAACCCCTGTATCAACGAAGCTGAGTTCGATAAATGATAAAAGATTACTCTTTTTATTTTATTCATTTCGTGTCAGGAAATTTACCTGCAAAGTTTGTTGTTCGCATTCTGTTATACCCTGCGTATGTTAATGGAGATTTTACAGTGACTTACTGCAAACTATTGTTGAATCTCGGAAGACACAGGAAAATTTATAGAGTTACACACTGGACGAGCAAAACAAAAGAATTTTCCATCTCCCTTAAAACAGTTTTATCTTGTAGCAGTATATCATCGTTTTTTCTCCTGCACCAGCCCAGTCTGCCTCCACATTGTTCAACGTCATCGTTGTATAATATTGTCTTGTTCAAAGATTAATAAAGCTCTTTCTTGGATAGACAAACTAATTGGAAGAAATATGCGGTAGAAGTAACAGCGTAACCTAATTAATGAGAGAAGAAATATTGTTCTACTCGTTTTTGGTCACTGTTAGCTAACAAGAGCGAATAATCAACAATGGAGAAAAATCTCAATGGAACAAGAGGAACAAAGAAAGAAGCATCTCTGAACAGCTATTTCTTCGTAACTGTTGAAAGAAGCGACTTTCGTTTGTTTTCTACAGTTTTGTCTCAAGTTTAATAAGGAGCATTTTACGAAATTTGCAAGCCCACAGAAGACAAGTATTTTCAAAATATACTGCACAGATTTTAATGCAGTTTCTCATTTATAAAGGAGTTATGACCTTTCAAAGTCGATCTTTGCAAAAACAGAATATTGCACTTATACTATTTATTAGAGTGCTATGAACAGGTAGAGATAAGCCAATGAAAAAGCAGATTATTACATAATGAAGTAGAAAATGTTAATTACAAGGCAGTGGGTTGATACATCATAAAAGAGTACATAAATTAAAATTACTATATGCTATACCGTATTAAAACATTATGCATTAGGGTGGGTCGAAAAAAATATTTTCACCTGATCAAGTTCTAATAGTGCGGAAAAGTTTGTATTTTGAAAGACGTAACGTTGAGGGGGAAAACCAAATCAAAATCGGATAATATCTTCAGTTTGTGCATTAAGCATATATTTTAAACATGTTACAACAACAACAACAAAACATCTAAATATATTATTCTCCGTTTATATTTACATTTCTAAACATGTTTTCCTTCGCAAATCAATTATTTGGCTTCATAATGAACGTATATTAATAAGAAATTAAAATGAAATAAGAAGAACTTAATTTAATTTATCATATTAACTTCTTATATTGTACCTAAAATGTACAATAATTACATTTTAGGTACCAACAAATATGTATTTGTAAATGTAGGCATTACAGAAAGGAACAATAGGGTCGTTTTAATAGCTCCGCTCTGTTTTATGATTTACAGTACAATTTTCACACATTTTACTACAGACTATGTACTGCGTGCGAAATGAATGTAGGCCAATTTGGGAAGAACTTTACTCTACAAGAATTGCAAAATTCTTTCTGTTATCACATCTTCCATCATTGGAGGTAGTGAGAGTTTGCAAGAATTGTGTCTAGCCAGAAAACAATGAAAGCAGTTTTATTTAATGCAATGTATTAAGTGAATATTTACAATGTGTGCGGGTTAATAGTTCTTAATTTTTAAAGAGATGGCGCTGGAAACAAGGGTTGGTTCATAGTCTCATCTCTTATGCGATTTTCTTGCAGCCTTTCAAAACACCATTGATGTTTAAATGATTTGGAGTTCGCGTCATTTTTTTTTTTTTTTCGTGTGGTAAACACGTCGAGTTTCGAGCCAAATAAAGAACATTTGCGGCACGTACTGCTTTTCTTGTTCAGTCAAAAGAAAAACGCGAGTGAAAGCCGTCGTATACTTGTGGAAACTTAAGTGACAATGTCCCAATGCAAGATGCTTGTGTGCGTTGGTTTAGACGATTCAAAAGTGGTGATTTCGACTTGAAAGACAAAGAACACCCAGGTCAACCAAAGAAAAATTGAAGATGCTGACTTGTAAGCATTGTTACTCGTACGAATGTTACTCGTGTTCCGCTTAATTCCCGAAACGTACATCGTGTACGTTTTATGTTGATTTACAATACGAGGTCTGCCGGAGATAGTTTCCTAGCAAGTATTTTAGGATTTTTTTTGTCCAGCCCTGCTCATGTTATGGGGGCTTTGTGGTGGGCGAATGCATTGTCTTCTCCCACTT
This sequence comes from Lepisma saccharinum, assembly GCA_022664845.1. Lineage (NCBI taxonomy): Eukaryota > Metazoa > Arthropoda > Insecta > Zygentoma > Lepismatidae > Lepisma > Lepisma saccharinum. The sequence goes on from JAGDQP010001923.1 coordinate 35,974, forward strand.
TCTTCATTCCACAATTTCATTCCATAATCATCCATCCGGCCTGAATCAAAGTTGTCTAAAAGCGTTAAAAAATAAATTAAAAATTTCTGCCCAGATTATATCGTTTGAGTTTACTTTGGACACTAGTATATATATACAGATACTATTAACTTTCCATTCACTTCTCTCCATGTTGTCTTCTTCATAATTGAAAACTTTCGCAAACCTTTCCACATACATTAACAAATCTTGTTATGTTTTTTTCTACTTAAGACGCAGCTGTGTTGTGGCACTGAATGAGGAAAGATGTCAGTGAAAATTTCTCTTTAATACTTTCGTCCTCTGTTAAAGGTTTCCCGAACGACAATAATCCGATTACATTTAATCTCCAGCAGAGGAAACGTAAGAGCCTCCAAGAAAATAATCTTCCTTTGAGGGAACTAAAAGCAAGACCTTTCGATGTAGAAGGTTCGTGTCTATTGTTTTGTTCACATTCACACTCACACGTATGCACATAGAATATGTTTATTGGAATTTTCAATGTTGCAGAATCTATGATTTTCTATGTACTAGAAGTTTTGTTCATAATTTAAACTAATCTTTTGAAAATATTTATTGGTGCTGAACTTTTTCAATCGGTCTTCCCAAATTTGAAAGACAAAATTCGTCAGCAAGCTCTGCTTCGAGACCAAGGCACAAAATGTTTAATACAAGACGAATTACACTTCTGAGAAAATCTAGCTGATGGATTGGAGTAGATTAAAAGTTACAACACATTTTTGTCACTAATCTTGCAAAGCGCCAACGTATTTTCTTTTAGAAAAATCTATTTCTTTCATTCGTAGACTATTTGGAAGTATTCCTATAATCTTATGAAATGGCGTGTCTATAGTTACTGTTGCACTGGAACTTAAATCTTTGTGATATTTGTTTACATGTTGCTCAGTTACTACAGAGATTCCTTATTCTCCTCTGTAAAACGCGTACGCGTAGCTTGAGCTCCTTTAGAGATCAGCGATGTTTTATATAATCCAAATCTTACTCTTACGATAGAGAGCATTCCCTATTTCATATTCCCGTAGAGCTCGCATTTTGTCCCCTTGCCAATACAAAAACTAATGATGAATTCAGGGGATAGCCCGGGGTAAGTTCTCCCCCTGGAGAGAATTTGTTGAATTTGCCTGCTATTTTCAGCAATTTTTATCCACATCACATGAAAGAAAGTAAAGATTTTCCCATCCTGTGTGATTGCTTCTTACATATGAAGAGCTCATTTCCAAAACGTCTTATCTCCATTGAATAAAAGAAACGATTTTAATAAATAACGCTTATTGTAATCTGATCATTGGGGATCGAAAACCGATCCTCTGAAGTTATATCAGTAGATACTTCCTTTCTCTTGTGAGTAGAGTCCAGAGATTTTTAACTGGGATGAGATATATGTGAAATTTTCTGCGGGAATCGCTTGGGTAACATTTCGAGTTCAAAAATCATTGCGTCTCACAAGTAATTCTGAACTCCAAACAACTTACATGTGCTGCGGTTTGAAAGTGTTTGATATCTTCTTTCCTTAGATGAAGTGCTTGTTGCCACATGCAACTATAACGTTAATGCAGAAAAGTTTGTTTGTCATCTCTTTGTTATGATTTTGGCTCTTTCGTTTCTTCTTCAATATATATGTAAATAGTGCTGTTCATTTTTCTCCCAACAGGATTTGACTCGATGTTCCCAGAGGTTGTGCGGAGTTGGTTGAGATTTTTGGTATTAAATTCTCAGAGGGTTATGTTTTCATACGCTAGACTACATACGTAGTGGATCTAATACTTCAATTTTTAATTTTGAGAGTATATTTTGCAGTAATATATCTATAATTTTGAGGCCCTCTGCAAGGAACTTTTAGTGCTTTCTAGTATCATCTCTCATACGCAAATTCAGCAGGTTCTTCCCGCATGTAACAGCATTTGTGAAGACGAGTGTTGCCAGATTTAAAAAACGGAGATTCTCTCCAGACTGCGTGAAAATTCCGTCCAGGCATAAACTTTTCCAACTCTGGGAAATTTTAAAATCGAACTTTAAGGCGACTTCTCTTGCGATGTCGCCTGGACTTCCCAGTAACTAATTTTTAATCTATAAATGTTTTGCATCTAGAACGTACTGGACACCTGCACCCCGTAATGCGGGTTCCGCGGCAATGTAGTTCCTCCCCCTGATATTTTGTTAATATAGAGATACCTTCTTTAGTAGCAGAAAAGTTAATCTTAAAAAAAAATAACAGTAATCTCCTAGAAATTAGTCCCCTCCCGGTGAACTCAAATTCGCCCCCAGTGAAAGTGTCTGAATTCATCACTGACACAAACACTCAAAAGTTCTTATCTTATCCGTTAATAAGAATTGTTGCCGCAGCACACTCATAGTCCTGAGGTAACTCGTTTGTCAGTATTCATACTTACTAGTTTCCCCAACAGATGGCAGTGTATTCTTTGAAACTTAAAAGTATTTTTTTTTTCTTTAATATTATATCCTAAAATAAAGTGTAAGTTTTAATAACGAACTTTGATTTATTGAAGTTCCCTTATCATGTCTTACATTTTTTTCTTGGTATGTATTTGCTTTGTTTATTGTTTAAATTCAGTTGCATCAAATGCTTTATAGAGTTCTGAGCAAGCTGGCAATTTTTCAAGAAATTTTCATACTCATTTGGCACTAACGCTCGACACCGTTATAGTAGAGCTAATGTAACGAAAGTTTTGTAAAACCTTCCCAAGTCAGCTTCCTATTGAACTTCCCTGAACTAAAGGCTATCCAAAAGTTGACCTGCTCCTCTGATACTTTATTTTAGTTTCGGTTGCCTAAGACCCTATCTAAATCTGTGTGGGCTGTGTGGAAGGGGGTAGCTCACTTGTAAGTCATTCATTCATCACGACATCTGTAACATTCGATATTCACTTCACTGTGTCTGAACTGTCACATATAAAAACTCCATCATACACTGCCATGTTACTGACAGTTACTAGCATGCTTTTCTCCATTGTTAACATCAAAAGAAACCTGGCCGACATCATCTACCGCAACAAACAACAGGGTCACCATACAAAGATGCACCGTTAGCAACTATCGAACCAAAATACAATGCAAAAAAGCAGCCAATAAACGACAGTTCTAGAAGCTCATCATTTTCACCACCAGCTAAGAACACCATACCATGATTCTGACTTGAACCATGACATGGAACACAGCGTCTATGAAGATTCTCTGTCCACTACTGCTACAATTTCAACGCATTCTTTCCTACTGACAAAATTTGATTCAGTTTTAAAACACAAAACTACTGCATCTATAATCTCCTAAACTTAGACACATTATGATCCGGTTCATTTCCACATGAAATGACATCATTTTAAAATCTACTGAATCAAATTTAGTCACAAAAGTAAGACAAACACAGCCCGAAAATCTTTGGACCATCTGCACCAATTCACACGCCTTGACACTTGTAATATCTTGGTAGTCCTATTCGGTTCAGAATGTAATTATTTATTGGTATTTATTATTTATTGACAGTTTATGCTTAATTTCAATTTAAAGTCGCGTAAGAAAAGTGAAAAAAGATGTCAATTATTTGATTTATATGTTTGGCGTATTGCCTATCTTCGCGACGTAGTACACCAGTTGTCCGTTAGATGTCGCTACTATGCTAACATTGTTTTAAAGGTAAAAACGTAAATGGAAGTTTCAGAAAGAAGTTTAATGTTTATTATTATTGGCACAATATCATTTAACTCTGTTTGAGAATATTTATTATTGCTACTCAATGTGTAATGACATATTTTTGTTGTAATTAAGTAATGTCTCACATTTAGTTAATGTGTCAAGGAACGTAAAGAGACATGTTACGATATGATGTACATTACATTTTTACACACTACATTTTTACACATTACATTACATGTACATTACACTACACCCAAGCTACTCGTGATTAGGGATTTTCAGTTACTACTAAAAATCAAAGAGGGCCCATCGACCTATAAGATTTAGCCGGAAGCATTCGTGAAAGTATTAGAAGTATTATATTTTGAGAAGCCGCTCACCGACAACAATCACAAGTAGAAGGAAGTTAGAAGGATCCTGTTACACACTACATATCTAAAATATCAGATACCTCCACGAAGATCACAGATATTGTCTGTCGTTATACAAGGAGTAGATCCGGACTTAACAGATGACGAAATCCAACAGAAGCTTGAAAGTGAAGGCCATATACTTGTAAATACATTAGAATCTAAACAAAATTCGAATATGATACACCTCCTCACAGTTCAATCATAGACGATCATTGATTTACTTACACCTGGTGCCTTCATTTACAGAAAACGATACAGTTTTGAACCTTCTCATTCCCAACCCGCATTTTCTGTCAGTTGTGAGCATTGTCAAACCTTTAACGACCATCCCATCTTTAACTGTCCCAACACCCCTAAATGTAGCTACTGTACTGGTCCTACAACACCAAAGACTGTTCTAACCTCAACCAACCTGTGATTAACAGAGCCCCACATACAGCTATAAATAACAAAAACTATTAGAACATACCCTTTAACATTCCCGGACTAGAATTACCACTCACAGTCAGACCTTCAGAACCAAAACCATGCAGCCCACCCATACTTTCTCCTTCACAACCCATTACCACAGACCAGTTTTTCTTGCTTTCATCACTGCAAAATCCCTTCTAAAGAACCAATGTTCTCAGCCATTTCCAATCTGCAGCACGTACGGTCCTCAACATCAACCTTCAACCAACCCACTCAGGCTACTCTATTTACGTACACATAAACCCACTTGAAACCATAGTATAACAAACAGCGATCCATGTTGAAACATCATTTTCACTACTTAGTCTCACGTTTCACCTCCATTACTGCACTATTTCTATCACTGTATAACAAGAATTCATCAGTCACCTATCGTGCCCAGAGTCATCTCTGGACAAGAAAAGTCATCATCACCTGTCTGTCATCGTGTTTGTAGCGTTAATTGTACTTCATCCGTAACATTGATAACCAATCATTACAGATCCTTAAATCATGAAATTACTATAAGGAAAAGTTTATAATGTCCTTGATATAAGTTTTGAATAAAATAAACGATAAATAAATTTTCTAAAAACCACAATTCTAAACATGCTCCTCCTATACATTCCTTCCCTATAGAAAGGGGTAATCGTCTAGCGGCTTCTGGTCACTTCCACGACTACCAAAGTAGAAATATTGTCTCTTCTCGAAAAAAAATCATGATTGTCTTCGCAGTCACTTTTGCTCCAGGTGTGCTAAAGTTTAAACTACTTCTGTATGTTCTTGTGTATTTCTTCAATTAATGTCGGTGTCTGAAATTACTATATACGAGAATGTTGATGAAGCAACTGAAATTTTGTTCTACCCCAACAGAACATTACACGTTTTCCATTTAAAACTTGACGGTGATATCCTTTGCTGCGTTATTGCAATCTGACTATAAATTGCGTTTTATTTAATTATAATACCGAGGGTCTAAAGTAATACTACCTGTGATTGAAACAATCTTTATTTGTACACAATGCTAACAGTTATCTTGTTAGGCTACATTATTTTTCCAACATATTTTGTTTCCTTGTCCACGGGCTTGTGTAGAGCTGTCATTAAGTAGTCATCATATTGCATCTCTTATTATTATTATTGAACGAAGGATAAAGTACGCGAAGGTAGATGCAAACGGGGATAAACTCCGGCTAGTCTCCGTGTTAGCCTTATCCTTTAGCCAACGTGGGTATGATCAACATAGTAAATGTATAACCTTTCTAATTATATTTTAAAGTTCAATGGAAAACTGAGTAAGCAGGAATTTCCCAGAAGACTTTACGAACAAAATATGTACAAGAAATGTTTAGAAGATATTCATAAACTGTAAGCGCAAGGGACGTTCAAACTCATCTTCAGAAAGGCATTACAAACTAATCAACTTCTTTGTAAGCATTAATTAATATCTTTGAGCATAAAATTTTATAAATTATTTGTACAAAAGCGTAAAGTATTTAATTAAGGGCAATTGTTACAGTATATACAGGATGCTAACGTATTGCACCGACAAACTTCGAAGGGTGATAGTACATCAAAGAATAAGATAAAAAGTCTTAGTCATCGTTGTGGGAATTTTTCTATGTTTCGGAGCTACAAGCTACCCAAGGCGTGAGAAAATGAACTTTGCAGCTTAATATTTTTAATAACATTAACAGTAGAGCTGGTGCGACATGCTACCGTCAAAGACTTTAAACTTGCTTTATCGAAAAATTCATACTCAAAAATCGTGCAATGGTTCGCAAGGAAAACAGGCGATTTTCACCACTTGTCTGAACTAAAGGCAGGTCAAATGAAGCATGAATTAGAATTTTTCCGGATAAATTTGATTTGAATTTTATTTATAGCTTTTCGGCAAACTCATACTCAGCCCGCAATAGAGTGGAGGATAGGACATTAGAAGCTAGTCGTCCTCGGCGTACTTTATATGTACCATTCCGGTACTGCCTAGTGTGACTGAGAAAAGACCTTGCAAACCACAGTCACGATAGGGGACCGCTGGGATTGTTCCCAGGAACTTTTGAGTGTCAAACAAACGCTCTATCAGCTGAGCTACGGCAGCTGGGTGACTTTCCATATGAGTGAATATAGCATACGCAATTACCGCCAGCCAAATGTACAAAAGCATTTTCTCTCATTGATAACAAATAAACAAAACAATACTGTTTTACTCCTGTTTATTATACAACTCGATACATCTTTTCCAAATCGCTTCTGATTGAAATCTATTGAAGATATCGACTTGCCGCAAACGGATTACTATTACCTGATGGAAATTCGTCCAATTCATGCTCCTTTTGACCCACCCTTTACTTCAGAGAATTTCTGGGAATCCTCTCCTTCCTTTGCACAATTTTCAAATATGAATTTTAGAATAAAGCAGATTTAACGTCTTTGAAGATAATATTAGATCTATTGTTAATGGTATTGAATATATAAAACTCTAAATTTTGTTTTCCACGCTTTCGGCAGCCTGTAGCTCCTAAACGCGGTGCAATTTGCGCTCCGGTCACTAAATCTTTTTCATTATGTTTTGAAACACTATCATCCTTCCAAGTTTGTCTGTCGAATTCTGTTACACCCTGTATGTATAAGTTCACATCTGCAAATCTTCCTATTGCTGATTTAAAGAAAAAAAAATGCCTTTTCCAGAAATATACCCAGAAATTTCAATTTTTGTAACGTTTTTCTGTCCTAAGATGTATATGAATTATCAACGTAGGAAATATTTTCCTTTGTCATTTATTTCTTTTTAAAGCAGACAAGGGATAAGCTTTTTTCCCGCTCGCTCTGTAGTATATAATCCTTTCCCCGATAGAGAAAATGAAAGTGGGAATTGGTACTTTAGAAGCTAAAATCATTTTCCTGTACTTGGACCTTAATAGAAAATGATCTTGAGTTTCGCAGCGCCAACTTTTTATCCTCAGATTCTGTGATTACAGTCGAGATGATTAATCTTTTCTTGTTGGATGTACGAAAAGAGAGAGAAAAACTTTCTTAAGACCGAAGATAAAAATTCTCCCAGGAGGGTACTGGTTGCAAATAGAAAATGGCGAAAATTTCAATTCTTCTTTGCTACGTCCTTAAGATTGTCAGAAAATTACGAGCAAATACATAATCTAAAGTTCTTTTGTAATTATTCTACATTTCACTGAAATATATATTTGAAAGTATTATTTTCTGAGTAAGAGAATTTATGGGAACCCGGCCCAAAATATTGAAGATCTATACTCTAATTGAGGAGAAAGACAGTTTTCAAGTAATATGTAAAATGTAAAATGCATACGTTATTATTTAGCGTCTTAGTACAAAACTATATTTAACTAAAACGGATAGGAAGAAAACTTCAACAACTCTCACTAGCTAGTTACCTTCAGTATATGGTTTACGGTTACAAAGTACCTTATTAACAGTACATGAAGAACCTCATTCTTTCTTCTGATCATCACTGGGCCCATTAACTGAACAATAGGAGACAAAGAAATTAAAAACACCATGAAGAGTGTAGTTTTTAAAAATCCCACTTCCTCTTCATATACTACAAAATTTGTAACATACTAAGAAATACGGCTGACATTTATATGAAAAGTATATTGCATATACTGATCTTTCAAAAATATTTGATGCCGTGAACCACGATATTCTATTTAATAAACTCTTAAATATTAATGTAACAAAACTTGCTCTAAACCTAATGAAATTTTACTTAATAAACAAGAACCTATGTTATTTATTAGGTCAGTGATGTTTTTAATGTAACATCAGTTGTTTCTCAGGGTTCTAATTTAGGTCCACTTCGCTTTCTAATATACATAAACGACTCTCTTAAAACCTTGTCAAAATGAAACAAATCATTCCTTGTGCATGATCTCAAAATTAATAAATCAGTATGTTCTACTAATGATTGTCAAAAGCTGTAAGAAGCCATAAATAACCTATTGTCTCGATCTCTAAGCATTGATCTCTTGCTCAATATCAAGATATATTCAGTGCTATCATATACAACACGAGAAACACGGTACACATATCGATATGAGATTGAAAATAAATATATCGAGAGAATGAAATAGTAAACGGTCGTGGAATTACGTATGAGTCACGACTAATATTTACGAAACATCTATCCTACACGATTACTCAAACACACAGAAACCTAGGTTACGTATTACTAGAGAGAGAATTTCGAAACCTCAGTCCAATTATTACATATTAAAATTTATACGTTCAATATTAACTAGAGCGTGGCTCTTTAGTATGGACACTAAATCCAGAAACACATCAGCGTAAAACTGAAAGTTTTGGGTTGAACGACGCATGGGCGATGTGGCTGTAGCACTCCTCATATTCTCCACCTATGGCACGGACTGAGGTGGAGTGGTAGTCCCACGCTCGACCGCTTTTACCTCCCAGGGTGCCAAGGAATACCACTCTGGTACTTAATTTGATGGGAGTCTGAGTGCACCTCACAGCGTCATGCATGAAAACACTGGGAGAAAAGTCTCCAGTATCAAGGCAGGGATTTGAACCTGGATCGCCCGATTCGTAGTCAGACGCTCTACTGCCTGATTCACGGTGACACGCTTACACTTATTTATATGTTTATACTGATATACATTTTCATGAAACATATTTAATTTAAAACGGAAAGGATTTTATACTCTAATTTAAAACATTATGTTAATATAACTGCTTCATAAATATTGCATGTCAAGTTGTAATTAGGCTTTTGGTCTAATATTAGCATCGGTGCTCATTTGAGCAGAATATTGTCAATTCTGTGTTACATGGACATTAACGACACTGTGTGACACTCCTGTAGTTGCGAGCTGTGCATCCTTGTTAAAGTTAAAGCATATAAAACAATAACAATCAAAATATAGTTTACTTAGCACTCTAGCTCGAAGTGGTGTGCAGTTAAAATTCGGTGTGGCTTCAACTACCACCTTAACCGGACATGAAATCATGCAAATCATCGGGTAAAGTACAATTATAATATTTGTCATGATAGTAATCAATAGGACATTAAATTTAGATTAATTGAATTACGGAGTTGAGTCAAATTAAATTCAGTGACACAAAGCGGAGTTTATCCTCACACATTTTCCAGTAACAAGAACAACCGATGATCTCTTTACTTTGATTAGTAGTAAGGTAAACACCATGTTCGTTCTTTCAATCGGCATTCCGAAATCAACATATGTGTTTCGCGGAGCTCCTCGAACAGCTATAAAATATACTGTATATGAGGGATGCGTTCTAATTCAAGATGTTTTGCGTGTTTTCGATGCCAAACACAATATGCGACCATTCAATTAAATTATTTATTGTCCACTTTAAAGAAATGGTCTCGTTTTGGTGAAAAAGGGTCTTCAAACAAGAGAATCTGTGCACATGTCTTGAAAAATATATCAATCTTCCTTGTGATTTGTGATTCACTTTGCAGTTGACGAAAGTTATAAAAATGCTCGGAAAATCTTTGTACTTGAGATGGCTCCAAGTTCCATAAAATTATTACGAGAGACCCGAAAGTGAAGTTCTGGAGAATGATATTGGTTTATAAATTGAATACATATAATGGAAGCGTTTCTCTATTGTAGTTATGTGCTCTTGTAAGTGTTGGATGGTAATGCATTTAATGTTCTTGCAACAGTGTTGTTTCAGTCAACGTACACTTTGAACGGCATATAACAAGCCAAATTAGTGAAAGAACTTGAAATAAAATTGAAAATATATCTAGTTCTCGTGCTATTGAAGTCATTAGTTGGAATTTGTGGATTGCTTACCAATGTTGTTACATTTTTCCAGCTGTATGCATAAGTTTTTGCCGGTTTTTTGTGGTAAAGAAAACACGTAATTTTCAAGGGAAATTAATTTTGTTTTATTCAAATATTGGCCATCGGCTTCTACACATTTCGCCCATCTTTCAAGTAATTGATGCATACCATGCCAGAAAAACTGCTTGTCTTTTGCGGTAAACCATTCGTCGAGCCATTTTCCAACGTCTTCGAAATTGCTGAAGTACTGCTCTGCGAGCGCGTGCCCCATTGATGCGAAGAGCTGATAGTCAGATGGCGCCAGGTCTGGGGAGTACGGCGGGTACGGAAGGATGTCCCATCCAAGCGATTTCAAGGTCTCTTTCACTGGTTTTGCTGTGTGAGACGGCGCATTGTCGTGTAACACAATCACTTTGCCATGTCTTCGGGCCCATTCCGGTCGTCTTTCGATCAATGCGTGATTTAAATTAATCATTTGTTGGCAATAGCGTTGTGCATTAACGGTTTTGCCGGGCTTCAAGAGTTCATAATACACAATACTGCTCTGGTCCCACCAGACACAAAGCATGGTCTTCTTGCCGAAGCGATTTGGCCTTGGTGTTGAAGGACCGGCTTCGCCAGGTGAAAGCCACGATTTTTTCCGCTTCGGGTTTTCAAAATAAATCAATTTTTCGTCACCCGTCACAATTCGATACAAAAAAGATTTTCTTTCGTGGCTTTGAAGCAGCATTTCACAAGTGACTTTGCGATTTTCCATTTGACGTTCATTCAAATCGTGTGGGACCCATTTACCCAGTTTATTGATCTTCCCCATTGCTCGTAAACGTCTGCTGATTGTTTCTTGTGACACATTTAATGCTTTTGCCAATTGCTGTTGAGTTTGAGTTGGGTCATCCTCCAATAACACCTACAATTGCTCGTTTTCGTACTTTTGTGGTCTACCAGAGCGCGCACTGACTTTCACATTGAAATCACCACTTTTAAATTGTCGAAACCATGTCTCACATGTTCTAATCGATGGAGCGTGTTCACCATATGTTTCTACCAGCACACGATGACTTTCAACAGCCTTTTTCTTTTAATTAAATAAGAAAAGCAATGTGTGCCGCAAATGTTCTTTTTCAGGCACAGACTTCGACATGATCACTGAACGATAAAACAAAGACGCTAGTGTTTGGCGGACTCAACTTGTGTGTGTTTGTAGTTTAATGTCAAACGAACAAAATGACGTATGTGTCAAATGAATACGCTGCGTACTTTTCACTGGCGCCATCTCTTAGGTAAATCGGAAACTACTTATGCATACACCTGGTAAGTCATTTTGTTGCGAAATGTTTATAATATTTTTCGACTTACCATCGTCCATTCTAAAGCTCCACCGGAAGGACATTTCGTATCATCACGTTAGCTAAACAAATTTATTTTAATTTAAATAAGTATATAATTGTTAAGCAATATTTGTTATTTCTATTTAGTTAGAATAAATACCAGGTGTGTAAATATGAAACCGGAATTTGTGCATAGACGGCATTAGCTGTCGCCACAGACGGCGTTTACGTAACACTTTAGTTACCGTAAAACTGCGTCCTTGGCGCCACTTGCTTGTTTTGACTGCTGATAACGATTTGCAACTCACAGCCAGACAAGTGTCATGTCATAGTGTAGTGTTTAATAGCGTTGAACATGGCGCTATTTGTACCTACAAACTACGATGTGCGGACAACATTGATTTTTTGTTACCATTTGAAGAAAATTGCTGCAGAATCGCATCGCATGCTTGTCGAAGCTTACGGTGATCATGCTCTTGGTAAGTCACAGTGCTATGCGTGGTTTACAAAATTTAGAAGTGGCGATTTTGACGTGAGAAACGAAGAACGTGGAAGACCGCCGAAAAAGTTTGCAGACAGGGAATTGCAAGCTTTGTTGGATGAGAATGACGCTCAAACGCAACAACAACTCGCGGACCAATTAAATGTGACACGAGAAGCAGTTAGCAGTTTCCATACGTTTAAAAGCCATGGGTAAGATTCAGAAGGTGGGAAAATGGGTTCCACAAGTATTGACTGAACGACAGCAGGAAAACCAAAAAATCACTTGTTAAATTCTGCTCGCCAGGTACAAAAGGAAACCATTTCTCCATCGAATTGTGACTGGTAACAAAAAGTGGATCTATTTCGAGAATCCTAAGCGGAAAAGATCATGGGTAACTGCAGGAGAACCGGCGACATCGACTGCAAAATCAAATCGCTATGGACAGGACAATGCTTTGTGTTTGGTGGGATCAGAAGGGAGTGATCTATTATAAACTGCTGAAACCTGGCGAAACCGATAATACCCAACGTTACCGACAACAAATGATCGATTTGCATCAAACTTTGCGTGAAAAACGACCAGAATATGACCAAAGCCAACATAAAGTGATTGTGTTTCACGATAATGCACCCTCCCACACAGCAAAACCGGTCATGGAAACGATTGCGAGGGTTGGCTGGAAAATCTTTCCGCATGCGGCTTACTCACCAGACTTGGCGCATTCCCATTTTCACTTATTTCCATCTATGGGACACGCATTTGCTGACCAGCGCTTCACATCTTACGAAAATGGCTTGATGACTGGTTTGCAGCACAAGAGGCACAGTTTTTCTGGTCTGGCATCCACACATTGCCGGAACGGTGGCAGAAATGTAACGTTAGCGCTTTTCAAATACTTCGAATAAAATAGTTCTTAGCATTGTCATCCAATCACTGTGTCTTTTTTGTACATAAATTTCAGTTTCATATTTACGCACCTGGTATAGCTAAGATAGTTGACTTTATGATATAGAGAAAGATAATACACTTTTTATTTCGGTATAAAAATATCTATTGAGATGCGCCAAGATGAGCTTATTACGTTTTGCGATTCACAGCAAAACATCGCCTAAATTACGCCGCATATTACCCTATATTTTACTTGTTGATTGGTGATTCACTTTGCAGTTAACGAAATTTATAAAAATGCCCGGAAAATCTTTGTACTTGAGATGGCTCCAAGTTTCATAAAATTATTACGAGAGATCCGAAAGACTTGTGTATACTTGTTGTTTTAATTCAGTATTTCATTTGAATTATTTTCTCATAAAATATTGATTGCCAACTTTGAGTGCAATTGCGGGGAGATATTGCGGGATTTATAGATCGTTAATCCAATCAATCTTCGGGATGTAAAGTTGTATTGATTTCAGTTATTGGTTGTTGTCTGATAAGTGTTAATTACAAGTAGTTGAACTCTTGGATTACATTCTGCGATGAAGTGAGAGTTCATTTCGATTTTGTTACAATGTTCGGAACCATCTACAACTACTTTCCCATTATTTGTTACAATATTCAGAACCAACTCTAAGCAATTTATTATAGTTTGTTATAATCTACTAATTGAACACTTTGTGTAACATTTTAAACAAACCAGTTAACTAAAGAAATAACTGTGTATTAGCAATTGTGACTTTTATACACCCTGGAGGTGGAAGAATCATTTGCTTCCTTGGCGTTATTGTGAGAAAGCCTGTGTAAGCTTTGGACAGTAAAAAAGTACCGTATATTAAGATTATGGTTCACGGAGGTGATTGTTGCACGGTAAAAACGGTTTCTTAAAAATTGAAAAGTCGTTTTATCGGTGCACGAGGATTATTTCTTAGAAATGAGATATAATTAATATTATTTAATTAAAATTGAAAGCGTAAAGGTTTGGGATCGTGAGATCAGTGATCTTGTTTTGAAACCGGCATGTTCTCATTTTCAATTAAAATATATTGCACGTATTTCACATCTAAGATAATTATTTCTCAGTGCACAGATAAAGAACCTTTTCTCTCATTTTATGAAACCGTTGTTTACAGTGTATAAAATCAAGCTGGAATATTATGGAAGATATAGAAACTAAAACATCAATTAGACGTTTGTATTTGAGTTTGGTGTATAGTAAAATACCGTAATAAACTATAATGTTTTGAATTAGAATATGATTTGAAAATTTCTACAAACGAATAAAGATTCAAACATGACTGGGAAAAAAGCTAAAAGTATCCGATTGTTACCCACCATGGGGAAATGAAAGTAGACTATGCACCGTGCGTCCTAAATAACTTGACCACAGTGCCTACATTCAAGACGTTTCTGGTTGCCACTCTACGTTCCGAGAAACATTATCGGATCTTTTTTTCCTAAATGATTGGAGGTGCGTCGAATGGCTTTACAAGGATACTACGCAACATGCATCTCGAGAATCGGGGATGTTATCAAAATTTTAGTAGGAAGAAATGTTTGTGTTAATCAAATAAAAATTGCCATAATGCTACTGCGTGATAAGACACGGGTCTGATTTTAATGTAAGCTGAAACAAACTGATTAAATGGTTTGTTTATAAAATAAATCTTGGTTGATATTTCTTCTTCTGACAGACTGAACACACACAGACCGAATTAATAGAATTTCGTGGCGTTATCGTTAATCTAATTTTATAGAATAATAATAAGTAGTAGTAGTAGTTTATTTGCGTGCAGTGAACAGCGATTAAGATCCTATACAGCACAAAGGAGAACCGTGTTTTGACAATCATTAACAAGAAATCATACACTTATCTCCATGAAAATTTATCTCTAAGTCTAGTATCTATAAGTACGTTACACATAGTAGGTCAACGTATGATATTCCAAGATAGAAATTCACACAAACAACTCGATCCTTTCCTGTATCAGCTGTGAAAGCCTGATATACTTTGCCAAATGCAATTACATGTGCAAAAACGCTTAATGAATTTAAAACTCTTTTAAGTGCATATTTGCTTAATCAGCCAAGACCAGTGATATTTAACTTTCATACGTTTTTATACTGTTGTGTAGCTAAGGCGCTTTTCATGCACGTTTTTCTTAATTTTCTCTTTTTTCTATTTTTTTATATTTTGTGTGTTTTTCTACATTTATTATATAATGTATTTTCATTGTATGATTTGACAAGGGTTCGGTGGAATAACAGCTATTAGTTAAACCTCGCCTGATGAAATAAAGGAAATTACAAATTAATTTTAAATTAAAAGTCAGCAAGTGTAACATGAGTACAGCATATATAAGAGAAAGAGAACTACAACAGAATACAACAGAAAACTAAACGGTGCAATGATGACCTAATGTAAAATGTTTATAAGCAATAATTTTAACAATATTTAATTAATTATTTAAAAAATATTCAAGTTCATTATTATATATATTAATATAATTAATATATTATATTAATTATTATAATTAATAATTCTTAAGATAAAGTATATAAAAAGCACACATTCATAGTAATAGATAATATTGAAGAAAATATTGTTTATAAATACTGATTATAGATTTTCGTCAAGCACATAGAAAACCTTCTGTAACATCTTTGGCAGCAAGAAAATTGTGATATCTGATTTGGTGCGAAGGAATGTGAATTCCCAATTTTTCTAACACATACATACAATTAATTTTACAACTTAGCAAATCGTCAATGAACTATTTGGTTATATCGCCTCCTTTTCTGTAGAAGCTTTCTACTTTTAAGTAATTGCACCAATACTCATAGGTATAAAAGTAATATCTTAGTTTAAACTTGAAACATACCAGGTGTGTAAATATGAAACCGGAATTTGTGCATAGACGGCATTAGCTGTCACTCTGGTTACCGTAAAACTGTGTCCTTGGCGCCACTTGCTTGCTTTGATTGCTGATAACGATTTACAACTCACAACCAGACAAGTTTTATGTCATAGTGTAGTGTTTAATAGCGTTGAACATGGCGCTATTTGTACCTACAAACTACGATGTGCGGACAGCATTGATTTTTTGTTACCATTTGAAGAAAACTGCTGCAGAATCGCATCGCATTCTTGTCGAAGCTTACCGTGATCATGTTCTTGGTAAGTCACAGTGCTATGCGTGGTTAACAAAATTTAAAAGTGGCGATTTTTACCTGAGAAACGAAGAACGTGGAAGACCACCGAATAAATTTGTAGACAGCGTTGCAAGCTTTGTTGGATGAGGATGACGCTCAAACGCAAAAACAACTCGCGGATCAATTAAATGTGACACGAGAAGCAGTTAGCAGTTTCCATACGTTTAAAAGCCATGGGCAAGATTCAGAAGGTGGGAAAATGGGTTCCACATGCATTGACTGATCGACAGGAGGAAAACCGAAAAAACACTTGGGAAATTCTGTTCGCCATCTACAAAAGGAAATCATTTCTCCATCGAATTGTGACTGGTAACGAAAAGTGGATCTATTTCGAGAATCCTAAGCGGAAAAGATCATGGGTAACCCCAGGAGAACCGGCGATATCGACTGCAAGACCAAATCGCTATGGACGGAAGACAATGCTTTGTGTTTGGTGGGATCAGAAGGGAGTGATCTATTATGAACTGCTGAAACCTGGCGAAACCGTTAATACCCAACGTTACCGACAACAAATGATCGATTTGCATCAAACTTTGCGTGAAAAACGACCAGAATATGACCAAAACCAACATAAAGTGATTGTGTTTCACGATTATGCACTCTCCCACACAGCAGAACCGGTCAAGGAAACGATTGCGACGTTTGGCTGAGAAATCCTTCCACATACGGCTTACTCACCAGACTTGGCGCCTTCCAATTTTCACTTATTTGCATTCATGGGACACGCACTTGCTGACCAGCGCTTCACTTCTTACGAAAGTGTACGAAAATGGCTTGATGACTGGTTTGCAGCACAAGAGGCAAAGTTGTTTTGGTCTGGCATCCAGACATTGCTTTAACGATTGCAGAAATGTATCGCTAGCGATGGCCAATACTTCGAATAAAATAGTTCTTACCATTGTCATCCAATCACTGTGTCTTTTCTGTACATACATTCCGGTTTCATATTTACGCACCTGGTAAAAATTTAATTAACCTTTCTGGACAGCTTCTACTAAATCTTTACCCATTTTTGTAGTAGGTACCAGATTATGGAAGAATATTCGAGTTTTGACCTTACCAAAATATTATATAAGATTACAAATGTCTGCAGGTTTGTTAGTTCGCTCGTCGATTTAACATATAAACAATAAGTTTTCTCACTTTCTTAATGTTCATTAAATTTTAATTTATTATCAAAGAAAATATCAAGACCTTTTATAGTTTCAACTTTTGTGATAAGGTTACTGTTTATATAATATCTGTTCACCACATAATTTGTTTTAGTTGTAAAGGACAAGTAATTAGTTTAGGCGGTGTTTACTTTCATTTTGCTGTCTTTACGCCAATTTTCAATTTGTATTATATTCTCCTGAAGTCTGCCGATGTCCAGTTTAGAATTTATTTTACTTGAGTTCTAAATTATAGGCATTCAGTATTGGCGTTGAATAAGAGACCCTTATACGTATATAATTAACGAAAACATTGAAAAGTACAGGCCCCATAAGTGACCTTTGAGGAATTCTGTTCGTTAAATGAGAAGCAGGAGATAATATGTTGTTAACTTTTATCTGAAAATTTATGTTGGTCAGATAACTATTGAACCAATTTACATATTGAAGGGAGAGGCCTATCAAACTAAGTTCGTGTAACAAAAAGGAGTGGTTGACTGAATCAAACGCTTTGGGTAAATCAAAATATATTATATCACACTGGGCTCTATCATGCTTTATTAAGTTTAGAGTTTGGCATAGATTAATAATTGTAGATTTATCTGCTTGGAAGCCATAGTAATTTTCATGTAATATATGCCTCAAGTTAAATAGCATGCGCTCAGCAATTATTGGATCGAACACCTGTTGGGGATAACAGTGGAATATGGATAATGTGTAATAATAATGCAATGTTGTCTTGACTACTACCTCGGTTCGGAATATGTTACATGTATTATATTCCTTGCCATTCTAATAAATAGGTAGTAATATGTATATTGGCCTTTGAATATTAATTACAGATGTATATACGACTAAACCCTTATTTGAATTAAAAATTGGCGACGAGATAACTTCGAATCTTCCGAGGCCAGCTAGATATCTGAACAGGATACAAGTACCAGGAAACTGAATCTGAAACACGAGCTTAATGTGGTAAACTCGAACTCACCCAAACCAGATATCTATGGAACTTCCAACTAAAGAGGATTTGTTAAGTAAGATGCCCAATACTACAGTAACGTCTCATTCTTGTGCTCGCTATGAGAATAAGATTGACTTCAGATGTATCCACCTGATTGCAGCAAGTAATCTACAATGTAAGCATAGAAAATATTTTTCCAAAAGTTGGACGACAAGTTCCAACCAGAGTCAATCGCTTTTCGTATACAAATTTTGAATTCAACAACTTTACGTATGAAATTATTAGCAAATACGCCCCGGAGAAGGGAGTTATGGATGATGATGATGACTAAATGGATGACTATTGATGATAATGATGATTAAATGGATGACTATGGATACATGGATACAATGAATTTTGATCAGTCTATGCGACACTGGATATATTGAATTTTGATGAAGTCTATGCGACAATGGATATTGTCGATGCTGATACCTGCAAAAATGGAATTGCATAATCATGTGATTGCGTTAGAAGATTTTATGTAAGGTAACTTCGGTTTTCCAGGAGGAGGAGTGGTTGCTGGTTATAACAATGGAATATGAATAATGTATAACAATAATAATGCGATGTTGTCTGACTACTACCTCGGTTCTGAATATGTCACATGTATTATATTCCTTGGCATTCTAATAAATAGTTAGGAATATTAATATTGGCCTTTGAATACTAATTAAAGATGTATATACAATTAAACCCTCTCTTATACTAACAACACCCTGGCGAAACCATTGAGAATATATATATATATATATATATATATATATATATATATATATATAGTTTTCCATACTAGATTTGCCACCTCCCTTGTATTTTGGTATGTTCAGAGCATTCTTCCATTGATCAGGATAGTGATTTGTTTTGGACGACATATTAAAGATTTGAACCAATATGGAAGTGAGATAATGACTACACGCTTTGATAACATATTTAGGAAGTGTATCTGCACCAATACTTGAAGAAGTTTTTAGTTTCTTTATAGCTTTGTAGACATCTTCGAGAATAATCTGAGGAATGTCTATGACATTCTTACTGTCGTAAACAGGACCTGTTACATTATATGCACCGTTGTTAAAAGTAAAGTTACAGAGATTCCTCTTTGAAGGTTTCCGCAATAGACACAGCATCAATAATAGTAGTATTAGGTAATTTTATTTTTAATGCCCTTAAATTTTTTTACTTATTAACATTTGACCAGAGCAATGGGTTGCTAGATAGGCTGTTTTCAAGACAATTGAAATAATTATTTTTGGCTTGCTTGTACAGACAATTATCTAGTCGTCTCAAGTTAGCATATTACTCATACTGGAATTGATCACCATATTTTTAACATTTGATATAAAATTTCCTCTTTCTGTTGACTAACTTCTTCAGGTCACTTGTCATCCATGGACCTTTCTACTCTTTGAACTAGCAAGGATTCATTCATTATCTTTCTTGGAACATACCTATTGAGGCTGTAATAAATGTAGGCATACAAGTTATTAATAGTCCCTTGTACTTCGCTAATATTGCCAGAGCATATTATTTCTTGCACTCTACTTAAGTCGTAGACTAAGACATCGAAATTTCGCTGCTTGAAACAATATTTGGTTATTGCTCTATCACTATATAGTATAAAATTATCACAATATGAATTTATACCTTCAATTGTAAATATAAACGCTGAATGGAATTTGCCAACTCTTGTCAAAAAGTTGACCTGAGTAAATATCTTACCATAGTTAATATTCGGAAGTAGTAAATCAAGAACTTCATCTTTCGTATATGATGTATTTCATTGAGTAAGATTCATAATACTAGTTAATTCTAAGATAGATTCTGCATTTTTTCTTATATTAAAGTAGGGTGTAGTTATAATGCCAGTGGACCAATCGATCTCTGGAATATTAACATCTACGAGAAAAACGATGTTGGATTGCTTCTCAATCAACAGTTTGGTGAACCATAGGCATTATTCATGAACGAGTGTGGTTGCAAGGTAAGGTTAAAAATAATGTAGAGCAATAATGAATCGTGGGAAACCCTTAATAAATAATAAAAATAATAATCCATTATCAATGTGCTATGAGCATTTATTTAAACCAATATGGCACAAGTTTAAGGGTGGTACAATAAGAAAATAAAATGACAAGACAGTAAATTAAGTTAAAATAATTACAAAACATTCGAACATACTAACTGATATTAAACATATTAGATTAAAAACCAGCCTCAAACAAAGGTAAATTACAAGATTATAGTGACAAATAATGGTCGTCAATCCAACTAGTTTGATTTAATGTCTCAAATTATTTTGCAGAGGTGAATAATTTATTGTAGTTAGTTTCCATCCTGGTCAATATATTCTTTGATTTGTTCTTAATCTGAAAAATATAAGTTCGTAACTTGTGCACATGTACAGTACTTGTAGAAGACACCTTTCAGGCAAATATTTAGTCTGAATTTTCCTATTCAGCAGGTCTTTAATAAGTTGCCTATTAATATCATAACTTCGTGTGTACAAAGTTACAAGGCCAAAATACCCACAACATTAATAGCTACATCTCTAGTATTGCTTTTCAAGTTCATAGTATGGTTGACGAAAGTGAAGTATGGACATACACGTGTATATATAGCACGTATACCAATTACAAGTATAAATTCTGTTCACATGCTTGAACTTTTGTGTTTAATGACAACAAAATTGCTTCTCTAATGATGCTGTAAGGTGAACAAGTGTCTCGTAAACGTGAGCGTGAGTGTCCAATTAACAAAGAAACTTCATACTTTTGCTTGTAAAGTTATAATCAACAACCTGTAACTTGAAGACAAACTTTAAGTTTAAAATGAAACTAAATAAGACTATACCTATACAAAGCCAAAGCTAGTTAAGGTCTTAGACAATATCATCAGGCTACATTATTGGCTACATTAAGGAGAAGATTCCAGTGAGCAATTTTATCATTGGTTGTTAGAAAGAATAAAATATACGAGGATTGTACAGAAACTAGTGAACGCTTTAGAATTTTAGAAGTAGCCTACATAAAGATTTTAGAACAAAAGTTCTAATTTTACACTCACATGTTTTATGCTTTATTTCGTATAGAACAGTGGTTCTCAACGTAATTCACTCAGGTCCATCATATGACCTGACACGAACGGCTAGTGACGCGGTCTCGCGCGCTAACCCTGCCTTGTTCCTTTTTTCAAAAGAAATATTGAATGAAATTATTTGAATTACTTAGGCAGCAATAACGGGCCGCGGTGGCTGAATGGTATAGTGCTCACCTATGGTGCTAGTGGTTGTCAGTTGGATCCCTGGTCATGCCATGTGGGCTTTGTGATAGAAAAATACTGTGTGCGTAGGTTTTCTCGGAGTACTCCCGTTTCTTTCCACTTTCTTCGTTCCACCATTTCAATTTATCATCATCCATCCGGCCTGAACCCAAGTTGCCCAAAAGCCTTAAAAATTAAAAATTAAAGAAAATTAACCAACGAAATCACTGTATCAGAAGTTTTGCGGCACACGTAACGATTCACGTCGTTTCAACAGATGTGCCCCGCACACCAGGTTGAGAATCACTGATATGTATTGTGCACTGAGTTTATATTGTGCATTTAAACACTTATCGCACAATATAACATGTTTTGTAGCCTCTTGTTATCCTCCTCCGGCGCCAGCTAATTCAAAACGAGTGACTGCTTGCCCAGTTGTTCCTCGCACGCAAAGCGGTATCCTTCCCGAAATATCCTTTAGTTTCGTCAAGCGTGTGACACCGATCATATTTAGCGCTATGGAACAAATCACCCCTAATTACAGAGGGCGTTCAATTCGTTCATCAGGGCTTCCCCTTCATTTAATCCTTTAACATCGCTGCAATTTAGACTCATTCATAACGCTGACATTGATTTCATGATCGATCTCATACTGTGGTGAATTGATTTGCGGTTAGAAGGTTAGAAGAAAAATATTATGACAGAATGGCAGAAAACGTGACGAATTAGAATGTGGTATAAACTCCCTCGCTTACCAATTACATATGTCGTTATATGCTACAAGAATAAAATGATGTCAAAATATTTTTTTCAAAATTTGAAATCTACATTGTTATGTCTCATGACCCCCTTCAGATTTGAAAAAATAATGGGAACTACTATTTCCACCACGACTACTAGTACTACCTCTGCTTTGTCTCTGACGTTCTTCATGTACTGATTTTTCACACAATGCCACGCAGAAACAAAATTCATTGACCAGAGATTCTATTAGTTT
The DNA here is from genome assembly GCA_022664845.1 of Lepisma saccharinum. Taxonomy (NCBI): domain Eukaryota; kingdom Metazoa; phylum Arthropoda; class Insecta; order Zygentoma; family Lepismatidae; genus Lepisma; species Lepisma saccharinum. The sequence goes on from JAGDQP010001923.1 coordinate 58,710, forward strand.
GACATGTTTTCTTCCCTTGTAGTACACTTAAATCCTGCACCATATGTTCTAATGTTAACTGATGGACATTTTAAAAATAACATAATGAAAGAAATAATCAACTTTAGGCAATATAAAATAACAAATTTTTACAATCAAATACCGAATTTTTGGGATCAAAGACATATGTTCTGTTAGATGTTTTTTTAAAGAAACATAAACCATTATGTAATTAATGAGAAGTTAGTGAGAAAATAGAATATCCCAGAAAGTCAATAAGGATGTGATTACTAATTCCTTTCATACGCCCGACTTTCCTTGTATATAGACCTTGAAGACTCCAAAACCAATCAGATTAAAGCAGTGATATATTAAAAACATATTGAGTATAAATAGCAATCACAGCGTTATTGGATTTGTGGATTTTGGGTTAGCTTCCTCTCTCAATAACACAATCAAATATAAAGACTAGAAGATTGTAAACCTTACCATAAATTCATCTAAACGTAACACTTTGATGTCCAGCTGAAATTTTCTTCAAAAACACTTGAAAATGTAGTATATAATGTATTTAATTTAATGGTACATAGCGGATTCGTGTTCACAAATAGTCAAACTAATGATACAGAGTATTTTAATGTTAATTAAAATATCGTTTAATCGCAATATGTATGCTGTGCAAACTCTCAATGATTGAACCACAAGATACGAGTAAGGAAAAGATAATTTTCTTTTCATTCGCTTGGTAATAAACATAATTACATAAATATCAATATGGTGGCGTATATTTAAAGATAATTATACATATCGTAAAATATGTGGTTAAATATGAATGTGTTTAAATGTATAAAAAGTTTAAATCTTTATTTTGAAATGAGAAGCGGTCCTTGAGAAAATGAGTGTTGTTAGAGGTTGAAAAATTAAATATGGCATCGCATTTCAAGATGGCAGATTGCAAGGTCGAAGATAGTTCCAACAGATCAATGTATGATAGTATAAATTCAGTGCACTCTTTTCTTTCCAGAGTTTTAGAGTTCAATGTTATGGATGTGTGTGATGAGTTTTACTTATAGAATGAGTAGTATATGTAGTAGATCTTCGTCTGCAATCAAATTTGTATTATAAGGTTTCTTTTAATTATTAGTTCTTCGATTTTGTTCATATTGTTGAGCACAGCGATTCACAACTTTATTTGATTAACAGGAAAACACTTTTAATTACAATTCTATGATAGCTCGAAATTTGTCAGAGCTCAATTAAAAACTTAATTCTGCTGCATCTGCATTAGTTTCCCCGCTACATCGCTATCTCTGTTTCTTTCTCTCTCTCTCTCTCTCTCTCTCTCTCTCTCTCTCTCTCTCTCTCTCTCTACCCCCTCTCTCTTTGTTTGTCCATGTGTGTGTCTGTGTCCGTCTTCCATTTTTCTGTATGCACAAAGGAACCGTTTCTGCATTCTCTCTAACGACAATTGAACCAAGTAAAAAATGAGATCTTACATTTGCTGATTCGCGAGTTTGCCGAGAAAACCTTTTCTTTCTCTTTCTCTTTCTAGACTTTAAAAAAAGAAGAAAAAAAACACAAGAAAGGACGTCATTGGCACACACACATATATATGTATACATACGCTGCTAACAAAAGGGAGAAAAGCGAAACGCATAATGTCTGTTTCAGAGGAAGAACGAAGCCCACACAAAGATCTTCCACACATTAAAAGCCGAGTGTATTGTGAATGAACCGTATTGACCGGTTTCTCTTATGCTTATATCTTCTATACAATAAAGTGCAGTGTATTTCAAAGAAAGCTCTTTCTTCTGACTTTCAAGTGAAAGGAGCAAAGGAAAGGCCTTTTGACATTCCACAATTTCATGTCTGCATTTTCATGCACAACTCAAAGCATTTTCTTTCCTCCACTACTTATTTATTTAGCATTTTTCAAAACGTGTTTTTGAAACAAAAGCTTTTATTACTTTTTCCTGTTCATGTTTTCATACGAAGTTCTATTTATTACGTGTATGTGTAGAACATTTTATATTTTATATGCAATGCAATATATGAAATAACTCAAAATGCATGTTATATACCTGATCTCAAACTGCCCGAAATACTTATTGCAAAATGAAGAGCAACCTTTGGAATATATGGATAACTTTCTCGTGTATGAATGTGCTTCATTCAAATTTTGTCTTCTGTATTCAATATCATCACTCTGTTCACATTGTAACGGAAAACGTTATTATTTCCATCCTGACATTGTAACGGTTTGTGAAATTAGCGCACAGGAAAGACTAAACTGCTATATTGTACAGGTCTGGTTATTGATATAAATATTATAAAGTTAAAATTTAATGGAAGTTGTGACATTGGTTAACGAGTTATCGTTCTAAAGCAAAAGTTGGATTTATCAAGTAACGGCTGATTTTCTACCGTCAAAATTTTGAAAACTGAAGTTTTATGAGCCCATGACCTAACGCATATAAAAGTGTACCTATATATTACCTGTAATATGTCAAATACCATTGTAATTTTGTCTATTTATGTGGCTTCAGCGATGTCATGCAATAACAGTCTGTAGAAAAACCCTGCGCCAACTTCCTCTGAAAATCTGGAGATTGAGTACATATATTTTCAGGGTGAGATAGAGCATCATTTTACTATTATTTTCCTTTCATATAGTATATTGATTCTGAAAACTAAATTGTGTTTATTTGCAATTCAATAATAATGCAATTTCCAACTTCTAAAATTTAACTTTTATTGTTAAAGACAGGCAAAGACATCTTTAATTTTTAATTGGAATTTTGATATTCCGTATTTATTGGAATTTTGATCGCGTAACAAACGTTTGCCACAGGATTCTATTCTGAGAAAGATCACGTCACGTGCTTCTCGAAGATCCCTTCTAATATTATCCTCCTAATGGTCTCTTTCCCTCCGACTTACCAACCACGATGGAATATAATGTTCATTTTCCTCCATCCGAGCTACATGGTCTGCCCACCTTAGTCGTCGCGATTTCATTATTCTTACTATATCGGGTGAGTCGTAAATTCCGTGAAGTTCATTATGCAGTCTCCTCCACTACCCAGTCATATCGTTTTCTCGTTTCGGCCAGTATATCTTCCTTAAAATCATGTTTTCAAACACACGTAATTTATGTTTATCTGCAAGGGTCATACTCCAACTTTTGCAACCGTAAATTAATCGTTCTGTATATTTTCATTTTCAACTTTCTTGATATTAATCGCAAGGATAGGAGTTTCTGGACTAAGTAGAAATATGCGTTACCCGATGCTAAGCTAATTTTTATTTCTTTCGTGACCTCGTTTTTTCAATTTATATATACTTCAAAGTATTTAAATTTGTTAACTTTCTCTATGTTCTCATTTTTAATAGTTATGTATCTATTTCGTTCATTCCCAGTGTTTCGGCTTGTTACCATGTATTTTGTTTTCTCTATGTTTACCTGAAGATCTATCTGATTGCACGCTTCTACTAAGACATCGTTGTTACATCTATATCGTCTTCTATTAAATCTACATCATGCGCGTATACGAACAGTTGATTCAAGGCATTCAATGTTAGTCCCTTTTGTCCTGTTTACTTTCTAAATCGCATATTCTAACGCGATGTTAAACAGTAACGGTGACAAGGCATCACCCCGTTTCAATCCGTGGCGAATCTCGAAACTATCTGACATATTATTGTACTCTGCTTATGGGGTCGCTGAAACACATCCTCACTAGTTGAACAAGTTTTTTCAAAATTCCAAATTGTACCAGGATATTGTATAGTTTTTCCCTTTTGATAGAGTCATATGCTTTCTTAAAATAAATGAATATCTGGTTAACAGTTCCATTGTATTCCCATTTCTTCTATAAGATTTGTCCCAAAGCGAAAATCTGGTCCTTTATCGCCTTGTTTATAAACCGGAACTATTATTGAGGTTTTCCATTCCATTGGAAGCTCCTCTTTTCTCCATATAGCACTTATCAATTTATGTAGTTCCTTGAATAGTGCCGTTCTTCCCGCTTTAATTAATTCCGCTGGAATATTGTCTATTCCTGGTGATTTGAAAATTTTCAATTTCTTTACCGACATTTCTACCTCGATTTCGCTGGGTTCGGGTATCCACGGTTCTGCTGTATGGATTTTATATTCCTCTGTTTCTTCTCCGTTGTGTACATTAAGAACTTTGTCGAAATATTTTTTCCATATATCGATAATTTTAGTCGGGTCTCCTTGAAGATCTCCGCGTTTATTTCTAATCATCCCTAATCTAAGCTAGTAACCTTCTCTTAACGAGTTTACCCCTTTGTACATATCTCGTATGTTATTTGTCTTACCGTCTTACTCTATCTCCTGAATCTTCTACGTAAGATATTCTTGCTTTTGTTTCTGAATCCGCGTGTGGCGTTGCGTTTCGTGTTACTGTAGTGGCTGGTATTTCCTTCGTTTCTATTACTTAGCCATCGTTTCCTTGCTTATCAAACCAAGGTTTATTTTTCTCCTGTTTCTTCTTCTCAAACGTTCCTTCGCTGCACCATTCAATGTATCATGTATTGTCTCCCACATCTTACTTACATCAATTTCATTAATAATGTCATCTTTATTACTATTAGAGTTGGTTAAGATTTCGAAACTATTTGAGAGTTCCTGTTGGGGATCTAGTCATTTAACTTCGAACTTCGAGTTGTTTTGATCCCTTGCCTTCTCTATTCGCGATGCATAACTTCTCCCTTACTTTTGTGATCACTAACTGATGGTCAGTATCACCTTCCGCTCCTCGAAGAAAATTCATTTTCGTCAAACATTACTTGGTTCATTTAGATAACTTGTTCGTTATGTTTTTTAAACCATTTCACTAGCAATTGTCGTTTTCAGTTTCCTGTTCTAACATTCTAATTACATCAAGTATACAAACTCTGTATTTATCATGTGCTCTATAAACATATAAACATAATACTTTTCAGAAGTTGTAGACTCATTGAATCTTTGTGCTTGATAGTCCTATTTTGTTTCTTTTGTGTTTCTTGTAGATATTCGTTTGATTTCGGATGTTTTTAATTGTGTTTCTCTTAGAATTTTTAATATGCGCTCATGGTAAACAATAGTGACACTTTGAATATGTATTTCAACTTACTGATTAAACTAACGATTCCAGGTATTAAAGATACCGGAAATTAAGTGATCTCATACTTATGAGTTATAAAAGAAAGCAATTTTATAAATGTTCTATGTGGCCTAGCAGAAGGAGTAATGCGTCATCCCCTCATGTTTCATAAGTATTCAATGTAGGCTTTTTCTGAAGGTTATGTCAGCCAGAATAATTGTCAATCATTTTGTGGAACATGTTGAGTACCACAAACAGTATAAAGTGAGCATTATGGAACAGTACATTGCCCTGTTTTTGTTTGAATGTCAGCAGAATGGGTCCTGGACTACCCGATACTTGTCTTTGTTCTCTCCACAAATATCAAAAGTGCGCGAGTGCTGTAACGGGTGGAACATAACAGGGTGATGCCAGGATCAGGACCTGAGCGCCGTTGTTCGTACATAGGGTACAGATACATGTGGGAAAGCCTGGGTCTACGTCGCACACGTACAAGCGTGAAGGCAGAATCTGCCATCATTATTAAGCATTCAGAATGTCACTCGACCCTCCAGGATATGCTATTACGACACTAAAGGAGCCGTGCATCACGATTTTCAGGACTATGTATAAGTCCCAGCATAGGCATATGTTTCCATAGTCCTGTTGTAAATAAACGATTACCATGGTCAGTGCTGGTGCACGTGGTGGTATATTTGCTGTGATATGTGGTGTGGGCGTCGTACGAACTTCGATGATGCCCCTATAATGCGGTGAATTGAATATAGTGAATTCAGCTATAACTTTATATCTCACATGAGAGCAAATATTTATTGAATGCCAGTGTTTCAGTATTTCCTAGGTAAATAGCATTGAGCACTCATAAACGTTGTGTCGATTCATCAACTATTTGTTGCAAGGTACTCGTTTATAGAGGGGACATGCTGCTTATAATGTCTATTATAGCAAATATTTTAATTTTCTGGTACAGTTCTTCGCATTGTATCATCCTTAGAGAGATAATACATGTTAAAAAGAAGACAATAACCACCTCTTTTCAGTCAACGAGAAAGACTCAATTTTGAATTTTAAAGAAGCTATAGGCAATAACAATAGGGAATTAAGGGAGAAAATTGTGCAAAAATGAATATAAGGAAGAGAAACCTAGATCGTAAAAGGAGCAGAACTAAAGTCTAACCCCTTCCCTTTCTGGTAACAAATATTCATCATCCCTCGAGGCCGGTCCTGTGCCAGCAGCTAAATATTGGAGACTTCTCTGTCTTTCTCTCTCTATCTCTCTTCAGAGAGGCAAATTTATCCTCCAGTTGTTGTCAAGACTGGAGCTCCGAAACCCGCTGGAAAACTGCATCCCGGGTCGATACCAACTTCTCTCCTGTGAGGAAATTTCTGCCTTTTCCAGAAAATCCACCAGCAAAAGAACTTTAGTCCCTGGTTACGTGCCAAAGAGAGAAACTGCGGAAAACCTATAACAACCATTCCTATCCACGCAAGGGACTCTCTTCTCTGTAACTTCTCTATTTGTTTTCTATTTTTATGGTATACTTGCCCTCCTTACGAGACCAGACATATAATAAAAACGCCATCCATTCTGCTGAAGTCAAAATCTCATTTCTGTCACATGTTTGTGTTTCAAAGTATTAGAGCAAACGTAAATAGAAAAGGTAATGAGTTTTGAAATAGTCTATCTGAGAATAAGGTAAAAAACAAGTGGAGAAAGTAACAAACATTTTGCTACTAAGTTAGCACGAAAAGAATAGAAATTTAATGGTTATTACAGAATTTGAAATGCTTATTTACATTTTCTCTATTTAAAATGTTAAAAGGTATTACTTTGTTTAATTACTTCTTTGCTATTCAACTTACTAAATACTATTTGTATTGCATATAAGCTTGTTGTCAGCTTACATTTCAAAGGTATTTAATTTATTTTAATGATTGAATTTTAGTATGCGAAGCTCTTAATTCTCAGAGTGACAGCAGATGGATTCTTAAGAATAAACCGTACATGGAAATTGGAGTTATTAATTTTAAGAATAACAAATACTAAGATTTTATAATTTATTTATTTAATATTAAGTTTCTAATTGTTTTAAAACATTTTTGTTATAAATGAAAATTTAAGCTTTCATAAAGGTTGTTCATAATAAAAGATTATTCTCTCTGGGTCTTACGTGACGTATATTTTATTTTGTATTATGTCTTCCAATTGTTTCATCGATTTATTCATCGACATCTTCAGAAACGTTATGAATTGTATTTGAAATTTGTGAGCACTATCGTTTCTATCGGCAAAGAGAGGGAATACATAGCATAGATGGTCGTGTTAATTCAACTTTTCTCTCGTGTCCCATAGCGGCCATCACTTGTTTGTGTTAAAACAACCCAAACAAATGTTGATTTCGCTAATTCGCTGGTTATTTTTTGTCAATACTGAGTGTCATATTAGCAATATCACTCTGTCGAATCACCGAAATCACATAATAAATGGTGTTGAACTAACTCAGAAAAGTATTGAATTTATGCAGTGTACCAATTTCGACATTGATGGAAGGGTACCTACAGACAGGAAAGTAATGCTAAATTTTTAGATGGGTATACGCTTCTCTCGTTATAACTAAACCTTTCATTTACTATCCTATATACCATATCTGTAGGTACTTCCCCAAAACATTATTCCCTTTCTACTTCTAGGGAAGAACTTGCTAATAGCTTGCTGAAAGATATCAAAGATAAAATAAAATTGAAATAATAATAATAATAATTTTCAAATTAACGTAATGGAATCTGAACTCAGAACATAGTAAAAATCCCTAACAGTGACTTATCACTAAAACCGGACAGTGACATATCCAATATCTTTGAATAGCCATGTCTTACTACTTGGTGTGTTAGAACTCCTTGTTCCTTTCAATGGAAATTAATGCAGTATGATTAATTTGAAGTCACAAAGGCAGATATGCCATGACATTGTAAGATGTAGAGGACTTTCAATAATGCAGCTATATTTAAAACTGTGAGTACTAGTACTTTCATCAAATGTGTTGGATGCAGAAGATTTCAGGAAGAACATATTTTAACAAACATCAATAGATAATTTATGTGTAAGATTTGCTGTCGAAGAAGAGGTTTGTTAAGTAAACGTACTGTTCTGTATGAGTTATCAATCATAGCTAAATGATGCTACAGAAAAAATGTATGGTTACTAGCGTGCGTTGTATTGGTTAGTTATTTCTAAACTCATCCACAGAAGTCATGAGGAACTGCGGAAAATTCAATGCTTAAAAATATTGTGAATTTCCACGTCACAAAACGAATAGAGACTTGCTCTTATGAGTTCATAGGTGACTAATGATAGAAATATATTGAGCGTGGAAACATTGATTAATGTGCTTTTTCATTAAGGACATTGGTCTACCGTTATATAACCGTAAACTAGAGTAACTTGCTATATCCTGGCCATCATGCAGTTACGGGTAAAGCAACACAAAAAATTCAACAAGCAAAGAGTAAAGGAACCACCTTTAGTTTCGTTTTATGTAGCGGTAGCTCTGTAGTAGAGCGTCACTTCTGATACCTGAGGTCCACGGTTCGATCTTGGCTTGTGCCATTTGGCTTTGTGGTGAACAAACACCGTGTGCGTGGGTATTCCTGGGGTCATCCCGTTTCCTCCTACTTTCTTCATGTCACTAATTTTCTCATCATGATCCATTCGGCTTGACCCTATAGGCCTTTAAAAAATCGAAAATTCCAATTCAGGCGAGTTTTAAAAAAACTTGGTTGTCAAGCTCCGAAAAATAATGGACAAGTCACAATAAACAATCGCACTTTAGAAAGTATGTTAGATAATACTTCAGAATAACTATCATATGAAGTAATCCATAATTTGAAAATATTTGTTATTGATGAGAAATTTAAATTTCAGTACTACGTCCTCTTAAACTATGAACTGACATTCAAATATCTTGACTTAAATCATTAGCTTGAAAATCTTAAACATTTATTTTATAAACATTAGATGTGTCACTTTTGAAAATTTCAGTATTGTTCTTGACTTTTTCGGTATTTTTAAAAGAAGGTAGAACTAGGAGGTGTGAGTACTAAGGTATCTTAAGAATGTGTACATTATCATTGGCTTTTTCATTTTTTTTTTAACTTTGCACTGTGTGAAAGAGAGAAATATATATGCACTTATTTCGCTGTTTGATTGTCTTTCTGAAAGAAGTGCTATCAACTTCATAAAAAAGGGCACGATCAAAAAACGTTACATTATGTTGCAATAATATTCGCGTTTTTACTTTCTTTGCTTTTATAAAATTTAGTTTTGTGGGTATAACTTGGCGTATATGTGATTATATATAATAAAATGAATATGGTAATAAACCAGGAAATATAACGGCCGAATCCCAAGTATCTTGTTATGAAATGCATGCAGCGAAAAACATAAGAATATATGAAGAATAATGGAAGGTATAAAATCTGAATTCCAGGGGAGGCATCCTCTTGTTCCCATGCCAACGCCCTTGGTAGGAAGGGTTGAATGTGGACATTATGCATTTTGGCCATCTTTTGCCGCGAAACATTTGGTACAAACATTAATTCAATGTTTTTTATATATTTTTTTTAAAATCGTCATTATGTACTTCTTAATTTAATAAAGTTCCTTTCTGTTTATATAAACTCAAGTAATATTTAATTAAATAATAATTTATGAACGAGTTTCACTTCTGCACGAGTTACATTGTCGAGATTTTATCAATCCTTCCATTTCTCTTGGTATAAGTTCCGTCCTTCGTTTTGCACTGTCCATTCAATCATACTCTCTGGAACAAGAACTTAATTACAAAATTCTCTTCCGCAGATACTGAGCATTAACTCGTTTATTTACATCGTTTAGGGTACTCTAAAATGTTTTCCGTTATTTGAAACTAAAATGTTGCGCCTTGTTATTGCAATTGCGTCTTTAAAAAACGTTCTGTAGCATGCTAAACAAAGTATATAAACGTAATATCCAACGATGATTTTATAGTAAAGTTTTTTATTTCCCAGAACGCTTGAATTGCTTCCTTTAATAATCTCTGTGTATATAATGCTTTAATCGCAGAACAAAATAGTATTTCTACGCGGACAAGGAACATACAACTTTCGGAGTGATGGTCTAGTGATCTCCCAAACCAGAGCGATTCTTCACCACACCAGATATCAATTCTTCTGTATATCTTTCATTTATTTCATTTCATAAACAACTTATTTCTGTATGCGATCGAACATCTAACATCTATATTTATTACTCTTCTCTAGCTTACTGTCTCTAACTTGTGCGTTTAGAAACAGGAAGGTTTCTAATGCACTCTTATGTAAGTTAAAGACTGAACGTCTCTGCTCTATAAAGCACAATACTTCCTAAAAATAGTTTTTTCAGTCCTTTTGTCCGTCGGTCTACAAAGGAAGCTTTCTTCTCTTTTGCCATGGCACTCCTTTTCATGCTGGAGTTTTTTTTCCTTGACTTTGTATCACATAGTCGGTAGTATGTATATTAGATACAGCCTATCAATTGCTATTTCACACATAAAGCTTCATGATTTTGTTATTTCCGCTGAAAGGCAGTTTCATTAAATTTGTCTCAGTCCTGAAGTAGTAGAAATAATTTTCTTCGTGTTTCAAATGAATTAATTCCAAACTTAACACGTTGTTTCAGAAAGAAGAGAGGCCTTCTTATAAACTATAACATTTCGGAAATGATCGTTCTTCCTTCCTTTTCAGAAAATGGTATGACTGTACGTTAACAAAATATTCTTTCTTTGCGTCTCTAACCAGTGCAAAAGGCGTGAAACATTTTTTGTGGTCAGAAGGAGTTTCAGATGTTGAAATTCATCGTACCGTATGCTCTGTGAACACTATCACGTATATTCTACAAACACCAGTTTTAGTAGGCAAAACTCCTTCTGACCACGAGAAAACGTATCATGCATCTGCTCTTCCTGGGTGCACACATGAAGTGGAGAATCCATGTTCAAGTGGTCCTGCAAAAGAAAATAGAAACCAATCAGATATATATACCCGTTCCGGAAATATTTCTTATCATATCGGCAAGTAATACAGTACAAACAGGCAGGGTTACTATCACAAGGATAATTTTTTTACTACATCATCGATAATTGAAGGATATCGGAAGAAAATAGGGTAAGACAAAAAACAGGTTTATTGAGAAAATTAAGTTTTAATTTCTTCATCTCTTGAAGTTTAAACAGCTCAACAAATATGTAAGATGGCCAGCTGTACTCATTTATGAATTTTTTCCTTCGTTCTTTGACAATTTTGTAGCTTCAGTTCCCCCTGTAGAATCGGCTGCAGTATATAGCACAAAATCGCTAGAAATGGACTTACCCTGTTTCCTCCGGATACCTTTCAATTTCTGCTTCATCCTAGTATATACTAAGGAATAGATAAGTACTATTAAATTAATGAATAGGTTAAGTATTTTAAGCTTTAAGACAAAGAATAGAAGATAGGATAAATAAACAGATCTGAATTTCTGTGGAGATAATTATGATTCGTATTTATCATGGAAATATTCATAATTATTATAATATGAATGATGTGCATAAGAAGAAATATAACAATGAGGGGAAAGTCAATATTATGTGATAATACATTTACAAAAACTTTGATCTGTTGTATCTACCGAATTTAAACGCATTTTGGTGTGTGAATATATTTTTCTTGTATGGTGCAATATAGTTACAACAATTTTCAAATTTCAGCCATTATGGTTGTTGTGGAATATGTTACGAGCTGACAGTTTAATTGTTAACTAAATACCCTATAGTCCAGAGGCTGGTGTGAGGTCCCTATGCTAAAATTTTAGTTTCTCTTTTGATTATTATCATCATGGTTACAGACACCTTGAAAATCTATGTCGTCAACTTGCCACGTAGTCCATTTCCAAGATGGTTGCCAAATCCAATATGGCCGTTCTACCAACATGCCAATATGCAGAAATTCTTCTTTTGACATTTATTTCAATCTTGTATGCGGTGTGTGCACAAATTTTAGCTCTTTGTTGTTATTAGTAGCCCTATCACATACAAGTGACGTTGTTATTCCACCAGGAACCTATTTGAGAGATACACTCCTTTTCGAACAACAGCATGCATCTGTATTTTGGAGTGGTAGTGCTTTCTAATTCAAGGAGTGTTATAAAAGGTCACTACTTTATTTTAGCATACATATTTAACAAAATCTAAATTGAATTATAAACATCAAGTCTGAATGTTTAATCCTTCGTGAGTATGAAATGAGTTCAACCTACGAGGTAATGTAAATTAGATAGTAGTCAATATTGCGTAACCTATACATAAGATGATCACACAGACACCGCATAGTGTTAATTACAGCACTGACTTACTATGACTTACTAATATATAACCTATATTGTTTTTAGCAACATGTGAATGAACCAAGTTAGATATACACTGAAGATATTTAAGCACTATTACTATAATGAAATACGCAGTATTGACACTAAAGAACAAAAGTAGAATAATTTTAAGAAAACACAATATCGCACATAGAATTCTAACTATGTAGTTTGCTTTGTGAAAATGTTGCTGCAGTTTTCAGCTATATATTTATAAAACGAGCAGCAGGTTACTTTATTCTTCAGGCAATTGCATCTTTTCCTGCAATGTTCTACATTATATCATTCAAGCGGTAAATAAGAAACAATGGTCCATTTATAGGGGTAGTTTGCAGAATCCCATTCTCTGCAACTCAGCAGCCGTTATTAACTAGTGAAGATGTGTTATCACATGTGGAGAGGCTTTTCTACCATGCCAGAACTTGTAAGTTCACGCGTAGAATGTGATGTTGGTGAGTGTAAATGTTGGTGGTTGTAAACACAGATTAATCTCGAACGATATGGATCTATGCTTCATGTATAGAGTAGCCCGTCTAAGGTTAAACATTCTGAAATATGCTGTAGTTCACGAATTTGCGGATACAGAAACTTTACAACATTCTTCTCGAAACCACAAAGCAATTTATCAGATACTACCAACATCTCTTAAAGAAAAATAGATATGTGATTAGCCACCACCAACTTTTTTGCAACTTGCTAGTTGTGTCACATCCCGTAAGAGTGTGCAATGCCGACTGCAATATAACCGCCGACTGCTTATATAATGTAATGCACTGGAATGTAACGATTATACTTACCAGTTCCAGCCCGAAACCATATCTGCCGTACATGCTCTTTATGGAAGGTGGAAAAGAAGTGAGTTGTCAACAGTAACACATCCGTATCGGGAGATCGTAACACAATTGGACCCAAGCATACTTTCTATCATACATATCGAACACTATGTGAACTTCAAATGTGCCAGAGCAGTGAAATGCTGCAAATAATGGAAAACACAAAATCTGTTGCACCAGCTCTCTGAATGTTCCACATGCACTACGTTGGCTTCTATGGACTACAACTATTTCAACAATGATGAACACTGTTATCATGGACTGTGTAGGTATGAAAGAAACATGTGCTGGGGCTGGTGTTTAAGGTTTTTCATGGGACTGTACTAACGGCTACAAAACTTTTCACTTGACAACATGTAACTGGGTGAGTCGAAAATGGATTTAATGTGAATTTACAAACGTTCAATTACAAATCCATTCTTAACTACGTCAAAGACATTAATCAAAAACTGCCTTACTTCAGGATTAGCAATTACAGATACCAGACTGTAACCCCATCACCACCGAATTTTACAGTTGGCACTATACAGGTTCGTATAAGTCGTTCACCAGACATTCGCCCTGCATACACCCTACTGTCTGATCGCCACATTGTATACAGTGATCCATCACTCCACTCAAGAGTTTTCTATTGTTCTATGGTTCAGTTTTGACGCTCCTTACACCACATGAGTCGGCGTTTGCATTTACCTGTGTGATGTGTTGTTTATGAGCAGTTGCTCGACCATGGAAATCAAATTTCCGCATCTAACGGCAGGGCCGTAGACCATTGGGGTCCCTGGAGCGGGAAAACACATGGGGCCCCACTCGCTTCAGTATGAGTCATCGGCTCATAGTACAGGCACAGAAGAGTAGGCTTTTTATAAGGAAGCAATTTTGAAACAAATTTAGAGTACTTTTAATTGAATTGTTATTAGTATATTATAATTACGAATAATTTAGGAGGATCATCATGAAAAAATGCTACTTTATCTTTATGATGGGGGCAGTTTCTCAACATTTTCGAAAAGGCCTCTAAATTATATAGAAGCGAGTCTGACGTAATCTGATTTTGTTATATGACGTCATTCGAATGAACTTCTGAGATAACTTATTTGTTGTCGTTTTTGGGTTATCTTCCTTTTCTTTGAGAAATATATCATAATAATTCACAGCCATATTCAATCCACTACTGGATGAGGCCTCTCCCAGTACTGGATGAGGTCTTGCATGAAGAACTATATATTGTTAATATGTGTAGCATCGTTTATGGAAGATATGATGTACTGAAGTGAACGTTAAAACCATTGGATACTTGGTGTTGAGATGACGAGAAGAATTTGTTCTGGCTGGGAGTATTCTGAATGATAGAGAATAATTATCAGCTTTTAAAATTTAAACGATTATATAGTTTTATTGGTAGGAAAGATGCTTCTAGTAGATGTTGAACCTATCTTCCTAAGGGAATTATGTACGTTTGAGATGTGAGCAGTTTACATAATAAAACTATTCTATCTTTAGTCAAAGTTGCGTTAGAATTGTTTTTGTTGATCTGATTTATTATCCTGATTGAGATATTAGGATGGATTTTAGATGCTCCCTCAAGAGAGCTTACGAGTAGTTTGTACTCGGCTAGTTAGATCACTGACACATTATTACTTATCTGAAAACATATAGCAATTTATTTTAAAGATAGATCCTTCAATTTATGTTAGAGTCATGTCATTTCTTTATACTTTTATGGTGAAATGTTTTTTAATAATTTTTAAAAGATCTTTGGGGTCCCCCTTGGTCGCGGGGCCCTGGAGCGATTGCTGCTCGTCCTTAGTACGAGCCTGCCTAACAGTCATGGTACCTGGAGTAGATCATGATACAGTTTGGAATTCCTTTGTGATGGTGGATGGATGACTGACGATTATGATGTAGGACCCTCTTTAATACTAGACGGTCTTTGGAGGTTAACATTGGATGTCAGCCTGCACAATGTTTGATTGTACAGGTCCCTTCACGTTTCCACCTCATTATAGTATCGAAAACGTAGACCTAGGGATGTTCAGGGGGGTTAAAATTTCGCGCACAGGCTTCTTGCATAACACCCAATCACCTGACCACGTTGGAAGTCCGTGAGTTCCTCAGACTGTCCTACTCTACTGTCTCGTGCTGCCTTCTGACTACTGAGATCGATGACCATTTGTCCCAAATGGTAGATGATAGTACTGTGTTGCTCCTATGATAAACACAGGTTTCGTGGGATGTCCGGATATTTTTCATCGCATAGTGTATGTATGAAGGGCATGTTAGATACTATAACTCGTGAAGCCTTAGGCAGGGCTCTCTAACTATTAACAGAGTCAGTTTTGCTTAAGGATTGAAATAAATCGACCAATAGGAGTATTTCTACTAATTGGCACAGAAATAAGACGGCCATATTGGACTTGGCAGCTACCTTGGGAATGGACCACGTGTCAGGTTGACGACATCGATTTTCAAGGTGTCTGTGACTAAGTTAATAATAATCAAAAGAGAAACTCTCCGCTAAAATGTTTGCACACGGACCTCATGCCAGTCTCCGGTCTACTAATCTCGAACAATAAAATCTAAAAAGAGTTTCAGTATCCTAAATGTTCCAATAAATAAAAGAAATTTTCATGTAAACAAAAAAGTAGCATTTCTTCGTAAAAATCTTTCAGTTGTATTTCTTATTCCCACGCGTTTCTTTCTTCTAAATAAGATATGAAGAAAAGGAAGAAAATTACGATTGTTGTGTTGCTTGTTGTGCAGTCTCAAGAGTTTCTTTACATCTAAGTTATTGGTTCCGCGTCACGTACGCTCCATTCATTTCCCATTGGCATTTGAGTTGGTTGTATAACGACTCCTCAAAACTCTATCAACAACTTGAAGAGGTTGAAAACTTTATGTTTCAGAGAAGTGAAGGTGTTATAAGGGAATAACAAGATTAAGAAGGAAGGAAAAGGAAAGAAATCAACTAATTTGAGACTGATTTTATTTGGCCAATAATATTAAAACATTTATTTTCCTTCGTCCAAGGAAAATTACTTCCTGTAGACCGAAAACCGTAGAATGACTTTCTTATTCAACCGTAACTTATTATAATTTCAATATAAACGTTACTTTCCTGCTTCAAATGGATTTTCTGTTGGTTTATAGGGAAACATCGTAAAACAAGGATGTTTTCTCTAACATTTTGCTGTAGAGGCACTACCGTTATTTTGCATTCAATCCATCTATCTGTTTGTATGTTTATCTGCCTGCCTTTATATCTTACTTTTATTTAACTTATAAGACAGACAGACGAGCATCTGTGGGCTAAGACCATCATATTAACAATGGATAATGTCTTTCAACGATCACTTTCTCGCGGACACTGAAAGTGTAGTTAGCGACCAGGCTATTTGTTTAGATCAGGAGTATCTTACTCATGACCAGGCAGCTAATCGGTTGCACCTCACGAAAGTTTTAAGAATAACATTTTTGAAAGGAGCTTAGGAGCGCGTTTTTTTTTTTTTAAAAAAAAAAAGAAAACACAAGACGGAAATTACAATTTTTATGTAATAATAGTGAAGTATATTTTGTATATATGCCATTTGTATATTAATCTGTAAAGATTTAAAATGCAAATATATACTTAAGGTTATAATTATAAGTAAATAGTAGTGCATTCTTTCTGCTACCATATATCTCTATATTTGCGAAAATGAATTCTATTTTGCAATATATCAATAGCTGTCGCTGTACGCACAAAACAAATTAGATAGATTTAAGTTCTCGTTGTTAATTACATTTTGCAGAATATATTTTCGAAACAATAATATATATTAATAGAATATGCTTAGAAGATCCATAAAATTATTCTCGCAAAATTAATTGTACACTGCCCGTGGATCAAATAGAGGAAAATGGAAGTCTGCGACCTGCAAAGATATATATATATATATATACATATATAAAATATTATTGCGGTCTGTCGAGAGCAAAGGGTTAGGCAGACTAGGTAAAACTGATAAAAATTCTGGGAAATCTCAGTCAGCATACCAGGCAGCCGGAGTTGCATATGGATGCCTCCACAGTGTAGAGTTGAAGTTCTCGATCATAAACTAGACAATGGGCTGACTTTGTTTATCACATGTATCGATTCATTAATTGAATCGTTACAAACACCCTAAACAAGCTTGTGAAATACACAATATTTGTTCAAGTGAAACTTACATCGTCAATGTTACCACAAAGAAAGAAATATGTGAAAGTAGAATTTGAAATTTCGTTCCTGAAAGGCAAGAAACGAGAAACCTAGCACCCATGTTTTAGTCTGTTACGTCATAGACTTCGGGTTGGCCATTAAGAGGGACACGGGTTTCTAGGCTCTCTCTAAGTTTCATTAAGCGAATACAAGGAGCGTACGTCAACATCCCTGCTCCGTAAGAGATATCGTTGAGTGAAGTCATCCCTCGTACGTGACGGGCTTAGACCAAAAGTTGCCAGTTCAGCCCATAAAGAAAAAGTAAGAGGAAAAAACGTGAAAAAATTATATATAAATAAGCACTTAAAATTCCAAATGAAAGTACTAATTTAAGGTTTTAAATTCAAAATCCAATTAACAGGAGTCGAAAACTTATCAATTAGTTAATGAATAAAAAATTGTCTACTTATATCAATGTCCATTACTATGAACTAAATTGGGTTCCTGTTTTGAGCTGCATACATCTTAAGAACAATGCTAAGATTTTTCAACTTATTTTGTATTGTATTAAAATCAATTATTTTAACATACATGCTCCTAAACAGAAAACAATTCTCACTGCACTTCTTCTGTTTCGTATTTTATCGTAATAAATGCTATTAGCATTGTCGAAATGCTAACAAGAACTTTTTGTATGGTAATCAAACAACCTTAGGATACCCATGTCGGTAAAATATTTCAATATTCCTTTAGAATCATTCAGACCTTTAGACCTTTAATTTCATTTAGTCAAAAAGCCAGCGATAGTCCTTGTTGAACAAGGTTCACTAAATGCCCTTTTGTTCACTAAATCTTTTTGTATATCTGTATTAACATGTGCTGTTTGATGTGAAACAAAACTAGAGAAAAAACGAAAGTGGAAATTTATGAAAACAAATAAGCCGATAAGACTGCTTTCGGAGCACAACACAGTTACAATATTTCTATGTGAGACGCTACATTCACAATTATACAAAATCTCAATATTGACCTGAGTAACAGTACAGGGTATTCTTGTTCCACCAAGTTCTTCAAGAGCAGAAAGTCATGTTCTAGAGCTTTAAAGAGGCCCCCAGACATTCAAACGAAGCTTCAAACGGAAAGATTTGACCAATCTGTTTGAAGATCAGTGGACCGTGTGGGGGCCCTCGTTAAACGGTTGGAAGGGCAAAATTTTTGTTTGATGAGTTGGTTAGAAAACCTTCAAACCATCAAACCTCGTAGAAAGCAAATTGAGTCGTGTGGGATACGCCAATCAAACGTCAATCAAATTATGCTTGAAGAATTACAAAATAATTATGTTTAACTGCTGACAGTTTCTATTTGGCAGAGTTATCGTGTTGTAGATAAGTACTTTTCAGCTCTTATTGCAATCTTACTTCATTGAGAATCCTCTCTAACTGTGCGTGTAGGAGAGTAGTTCCCTCAATAAATGTGTAAAGTAACTCAGTCGCCCCCAGAAAAAAATGAAGATTGGCTGCTGGATGTCATTGCAACAAAAAGATCGAGGTTTCAACAATGTTTGTGGCAGTGAGCAAACGATATCACTGGAATCTGTACACTGTGTTATAAGTTTTATTTTATTTATTTATTTATTTTATTTTGAAAAATAAAACTACTGCAAGTTAATTGGTGGTGCCACGGCACCATTGGCACCACCCGTGCGCATGCGTATGGGAACAAACATACCAACAGCCACAGATGTATCAACATGATCCACAGCCTAATAGAAATGCATTTTCCGTCAGTGAATAAAGCTCAATGCTAATCCATGTATTATTGATACTCAAGAAACTATATTATTCAAGTGCCGAAATCAGCTTGTTTAGAATATCACTAGTATTGTACTTTTTTTTATTATTTGCAATTCTCTACTGCTGTTTCAATGTTAAATAATTGTTCGGGTTCTAATAAAAAATAATAGTTGCGCAAACAGCTCCTGTCTTCCTTGAAAGAACTAGGTTGAAAGTTGTTGGTTTGAACGTGTGGGCGCGTGTAGCTTGCTTCAAACGGTTGGAACAAACCTCGGGTTGATCCAGCCGTTTGAAGCTTCTAAATTCATCACCGCCTTATATGTATGCAACCATGGTGTACAAAGCTGTCATGATGGTTACATGGAAGTCAAGGCTATTTTCAAATCAATTTGACACTGACAGGACTGTAGGACAGTTATAATGAAAATTCATTCCAAAAATTCGGCTGCCACATTCACAGCCAAAATGATCTTAATGATTAAGTCATACACTTTTAATCAGGAGTTCTGAAATCTTGTTCAGGATATAATTATTAGAACACTGCTATGGAGTTTTAACACGTACCGAAACATTTATGAGAAGAGCCATCTGAAGATCTTGAGATGCGACTTGTGTTTTTCATTAACAGACCGATTGCAGTTTAGACTATTATCGTACGTACAACAATTAAAAATGTTTCTTTATTCTAGGCAGTTGGTAAATATATTATATTACTAAGCACAGTCACCGTTCTTTAAATCAGTTAGTTTCATTAGAGAATAAACTGAAACATTATTTGATAGATATTTGATTATGACAGTTTTCCTATAGTTTACGTATGACTGTAGATGTCATGTTACAAATTTGTTTTCGTTCCTCCAAAGAGTCACTGACTTTTAAGTGTGGATGCAAGAACAGAAAATCATAGCTGGTGTTAATATTAGTAATATATTTAATTCTCCTTCGGCTTGATAGAATGACGAGAGATATAAAATGTGCCGGAACTAATATCATTTCTATCTCTTGGTTTGGATACTCATGAACATTTTTACAATATATTTCAACAGTTTTTAAATGACAGATTATGACACTAAATTGTGTTTAATTTTAATTAATTTTATCGTTAATTTACAAAGGCAGTCAATAAAAACTTCGAGATTTTATAAACATTTGATCTATCTTAGAATGTTAGGTTTAAGTGTCAGTTTATGATATATGAAAATTATCATGTCTGCCATATATGTTTTCTGACAACGTGCATTTCCATGTGAAAATATTTCCCGATATCTTTGAAGTCTAGAATTTGCCAATCTTATTGGAATTACTTGTACCTTATAGCAAATCATTTAAAGATACAAACAGAAAGACAACAATGTAAGAAATATTTTTATTATAAACAAAACCAAAGCGTCCCTGTATAAATGCAAATAAAGTTTTAACGTAACTTAAGAATAATAGTCTTAGGGACATATGGAGGTTACTAAGTGAATGCCGCGGACTGCCAGTTTTACCGTCAATGTCATAGATTTTCCCAACGGTGTCCATAACTAATCCAACGGGGTATGATTAATCTCTGTCGAACTTTTGGCTACTGAGATCGAGTAGGGGCACAATAAAGAATACTAAACAATTGAAAACGAGCTGCTAGTTTTAGAACCAAAGTGATAGTCTATTCCATGGTTTGAGACCACTACGAATCTAACGGTGTAGGTTTATCTCTGTATGACTTGTAGTTACTGAGATCTAGAGAGGGGTACAATATACTAAGCGATTGAAAAATACGTGCCAGTTTTGGGGTCAAAGTGATAGTTTTCCCCACCGTTTCAAGCCATGACGAATCCAACAGCGTATGGTTTATCTCTGTATGACTAGTTGTTACTGAGATCTAGAGAGGGGACCAAGAAACTTACATATGGGGAATAATAAGCGATTGGAAAGAACTTGTCTACTTTAGAGCCAAAGTGATAAGTTATTCCACGGTTTGAGACCATTACATACCCAACGGTGTATGAATCATCTCTGTCGAACTGGTAGTTAGAGATCTAGGAGGGCCAGAAGCAGAGAATACTAAGTGATTGAAAAGAACCTGCCAAATTTAGGGTCAAAGGGATAGTTTGCTTCACCACTTCAGACCATGACCAATCCAACGGTGTGTGATTCATGTCGGTGTGACTTATAATTACTAAGATCTGAGGGAAACAAACACATACCATGTGAAAATACATAGGCAAAATGGAGAAAACTAAGCAAATGAAAAGGACTTGTCGGTTTTAGTCAATGTCATAATTTCCCCCAGCGTTTGAGATCAAGACGAATCCAACGGTGCTTTGCTTATCTCTGTCGGACTTGTAATTGCTGAGATCCAGGGCAGGGACAGAAAGACAGGACGAACCCTATTCACTGACGTTCGTACGGGTGCGCTAAAGAAGGAGAAAAGGTGTAACGGTTTCAAATGTTACAAATGAGGTTATGAATATTGAATTTCAATTCACAATAAATAATCTTATGATTGTCTAAGGACTGAACCCACAGGTTTTCTTAAGGTGAGCTTCAAGCTACCCCGTTTAATAGACTCAACATTGAACACAGGAGTACGCACACAGAAAGCAAGTATGCTAATCATTCAGTGAATCGGGAGCCAAACGAAATTATGAGACGTGAAAAACAATTAAAGCTGAATTAGACACAGCAAAAGAGGGATTCACTAGGAAAAACACATCTTTTCTCTGTATCTGTGAATAAAGAATGGAAAAGGTATTTTATTAAATGTTGTATTAATGCGAACGAAGTGGAATCTATAACGGATTAATGGAAGAAGATTAAAGTGTGGGTGCGGAGTAAAATAAAAACACAATGAGGAATTTGTAGAAAGTTGTTGAGACAATGAGTATCCTAGATATAATATAGAATAGCAAATAAGTCTGCTTATGGTATTCTTAAGCAGAAGTTGTATTTTGCGGTTCTTGACGGAAGGTTAGTGACAAGGTAGTCTATTACTTTACATACTTAGTTGAACTTTGTCCATTGTCTTTATAAAGACTCCTACTACCTTGCGAGTGAGCTCCTCTTCTCTCCTCTTCAGAAAGTGTAAGCAGAATAGGTCCCAATTTCGAAGTGCGAACCACCGGAAGAGCACTTAGGGACTTACTGACAACAACAAGGCTGAACAATGAATTGTACGACAGCAAAGGCTTCATACAGTATACTGTGTAAATGTGAAAGAATATACATATGTGAAAGAATATACATTACCTCTGCTAATAAGAACAGAGGAACACAAGACAAACGCTCCAGAGAGGAACTTAACAGGTTCCAAAATTACTGACCACTCATGGAGTGAGGATCATAGGATACAATATGGTAAATACGACATATTGCTCAAAGAACTAAAACCGAAACTCAGAAATATAAAAGAACATCCTTCATATTATTAACAAAAGTACAAATCGAATTCAAGTCTATATGGATGTGCCTACTTCAGTAATAGGAGAATATGTCTTGTAACATTACAGAATAATAAATAGTCGTTGAGCCAGGACCCAAAAATAGACTCTTGGTTTCATCTCTACGGACTTAACGATATATACCTTTTTTGAATTCATATGGGTCCAATGTATTGATTGAACGATGATACTTCGAACTTTGCGGTAGCTTATAGCCGCCATGGCGACCAGGTAGCCGCACGGTTTAAGGCGTTAGGCCAGCGACTCGAAGGTCGCGGGTTTGAATCCGCCAGGGGCATAGATGTTTGTGGATTTTTACTAGGTATATATGGCCAGTCGTGATGGGCCGAAGTCAAAAGTTACTAGACTGGCCCATACAAAATAAAGTTTACAAAAGTTTTATTTTTATAGCCACCATATTTAAAACTGGTCGCAAAATGTTTCCCCCGTATATATGCGTATATATATTGCGTTTCCCGCAATTATTTACGCCTATAGCAAAAATAAAACCAACGTATTATAGAGCTTAAAATTGTACATAAATTATGTTACTGACTTATAAGAAAACAAATATTTTATTTGTAGTGACTAGAGTAACGACTTATTAAATGATTCCACGTTGGAATCCCAATGCAGACAGCTGAAGAATTTACAAACTGTATCTGCAGCCGAGAGAATAGGATCTCTCTCCAATCATGAATATAAAGGACAAAATCCAACAAAATATGTGTACCAATTGTACGTTTAAGTTATCATTGACAGAAAAAGAGGAATGGGAAGAAGACAGATGAAAGTCACAGTAAAAGTTTAAATAAAAACAAGGTAGATCCTAATGGAGAAGGGTAAGTTTGGTATGAACACTAATGTTGATTAAAATAGACAAAATTTAGTACATTACTACGTTTTTATGTAAGTCTAACTTGAAGTAAAATGGTCAAATCCTTAGGGGAAAATCATAAACTGAGTCTGTCAGAGTCAGAGTCAGAGTAAATGACGGTATAATTGAAAAAGAAGTATGGAGCAATTCTACTCGCCTTCCATTTGTGTTGTACTGGCGGGATGAGAGCTGACCGACGACTATTGTATTTTACCAGCTTTCTGCACATAGAGAAAGAGATACACGTGACGATTTGTAAGGTTTGTAACCATATAAAGCACAGTCGTAAGGAGTTTTTCCATAGAGTCTAAGAAGTCATGTACTCTATATATAAGAGACGGCCTGTGGAGCACCAGGACCATAAATGGAAAGTGTAAGGTAATTTCTGCTGGCAAAGACAAAAGTTGTGTGATATTCATGATGTGACATCAATCTTTGCATCAATCATTGTGTGACGACCTTACAGTATCATTCTGCCGAATAAACACTGACTCACTACATTCTACTGTACACTGTGGTGAATAGGCACAAACAATACAAATGAGATCTCATCTTTGCAGTTACGACCACTCATGTGTTCGATTACGTGTGTGTGTGAACAACTGTGACGCGTGCACCCAAATCCTTAAAATTTGTGCTCGCATATGCCCACTGAACACCGTACTACAGCAATATTTACTTCATCATAGGACTTCCATCTGTATGATTTCGATTCGGTATGGCTTCGATTACTTGTTGCTGAAGAGGTAAATTAAGTATGATTATTGACTGACTTAGAATGTTACTGAATTAGATAATAAACTCCTTTTGATCTATCTTAATTTACAATTAGTTTATGCTACTAATAGATCAAGATTTTTATCTGAATATGAGCACGTTTTACATAATTAAACATCATCGCATAATGAACCAAAAGTTATTTATCTAAACAATATAAAATTTTGTGAACTGATTCACTAAACAACAATGACTTCCTTTTCACGTTATAGATAAATTTAATATGAGAAAACTCCTTACAATTCCAGTTTCACAGCTTTGCGAAAACTGATGACTTACCACCTGTTTATCTCTATCGACATGCAACAAACTGTAAACGTTTCAAAGTGATACGTCGGTCATTTCGTGGCCTTCTTTTGTTAGTGCAGTTCTTAAAGAAAACAGAAGTGGAAAAAAACTACAAGCTGTTTAGACAAGTTCTCAAAAACAATGCTATAATTCTACTTCCCTTCCTCTGTAGTCTAAGATCTTAGTTTCATTTTCCCCTTAGCAACATTAAATCATGGATTCTACAGAATGAAAGCTCTTCTGTTTCGTATCGTTACATCTCATTTATGGAAGATAAAATTTTGATTCATTGAATACTTTAGAACTAAAGAAATTTAATATTTCGAAAAATCAGTCGCATTGTATAGATATAATACCAAAGTATTGGGAAAGTAATGAACAGTTTCATTCCATCTAAGCTGCCTTCATTACTCAGTAATCAAGCGTGTATAATCCAGATGCCATTCATTGTACACATCCATCGTTCGGTAAATAGTTGGAATTGGGAGTCAATACGAAAAAAGGCTTTTATGCTCTTGCTGGTCTTATCTGATCGATACCTATAACTCGTCATCCTGAATCTGTCGTTTGGTGTCAAAATGAGAATGGGTGTGAGTTCAATTCCTTCTTTCGCCTTTTTCTTTCTATCCTTCTCATTCTGTGTCCTGCATCCCTGCTGTCTAGACCGCTGCAGCTGACATATTTTGATGGTATTGTTTGCTTGGTTAGAGAGGCACCCTTTCCCCTATATATATATATATATATATATATATATACATACACATATATATATATATGTATATATATATATATATAATGACATCTCAAATGAAATCCTTTTCTTCAAAACTTCTCGTTCTATTAGTTTCTATTCATCAGGCAAAGTACAAGATTATCTCTCTAGGGAAAATATTATGTGACTGACAGAAGCATTTAAAACTTACTTCTTTGTCACAGTTATATGATCAGAGTGGGAAATGTGTAACGCTTCCTCTTAAAGAATAAAGATGGAATTGAAGCTGCTTATAATGATACTATCACAAGGAACAAATCGTACAAAGAAATATACTTTTTTTATAAAAAAAAAATGCGCATTTCTTTTAGGTTTCGAAAAAGTTCCTGGTCTCACCAGTAGATGTGTCTCAGCTCAATAGCTGAGCTTTTATTATAACTCATGATTTGTTCGTACTGCATATTCAGCTAACAGGAATTTCTGAACCAATCACAGACCAAAATCTTTGTAAGAAAATAAGCTATTCATCTCAGAGGCATCCGCCGGTGAGGGAAAAAAGTTTGTCGTTGCCAGGAGGAAATGCGCAGTCGTTTTAAGAATGCTGGCTACTTCTCTATGTGCGGTTCTCCCTTGTACTATCATGTATGTTCAGTGTTTGTGTTACTTCCAAATCTACTGCAATATAACAAGAAATGTGAAAATGTAGAATAATCATCAACTTCCTTTTACTTAGAGATCCATAGTAACTATACTTGTAACCAAGCTCTGAGGACCACTGTAGCAGAATTTATATTAGTATAACAATTCTCACACTAAGCTATTTCCAAAGTCTACTGATGAAGAACAAAACACAAAATACAGAATTAAATACAAAAGTGTTATTATATATCACGATTCCTTTTATATTTTCATCTATGACTTCGACAGTTTTACGATAATATTCTTTTGGCCGCAAATTGCGAGGTAGTTACTAAAAGTGTATGACTTTTGGATACGTGCTATTCATTGCTATATGAAAAATCATTCTCTGATTGATTTTGTAAACTAATTTCAGATTTGGGAAGATATTCGATTACAGTTAAAATGATGAATTTCAGAGAGAAGATTTACCATCTCAACAATAAAGACTAATTTATTCACATATAACGGTTAACAATGGCATGTAAAATTGATGAGAAGACACGGAGTACTTTGTGGAAACAACGGAACATGAATGGCACATCACGAGGGCACATCAGAATGGCATTGAGTCGGTGAGCTTCTGGATGTCGTTTAGGGTATGCGATTCCAGAAAACAAACCTAATATGGTCCGGACGTTGTCGCAGCATCGCTGAAGCTAGTCCCACAGGTCCTCATTACTTACCAGGCCTGAGCTCCGAATGATCCTATACATTCGTCTGTCTCTGCACGGAACCTTCATCCAGTGGCACGGGAATGCCTCCTTGATGACGTTTACGAATGTATAAGATCATTAACGAACTGCAGCGCTCATTCACAAATTCAGCGGGCATATTTTAGCATTCCTACATCAGAATTTCTTCAAAGCCTTCTTAAAGGATTCGCAGGTTATAACTAAGTCTATCTTGATAAAGAATTCCAGGTAGTCAAGGGTGAAGGTGCTATACATCATGACCGTATTAAGTTCACACTTTATTGACATGGTTATCGCCGGAGTAAGATCCCGGGATTTCTATACATCCAAGCTTTCAGTAGCCTCTATTTGTTATAATAAATCACTACTTTTATTAAATTTCCTAATGCGTATATGCATAAAAAGAAAAAAGTTAATTTTCTTTTTAAAAAAATACGTAAAAGTAACGATGCCAGGATTCGATCCCGGGACTTCTGAATCAGTTTCCCGATACATTAACCACCAGACCAAGCTGGGAGTTGGGAAACAAGAGCATGTTGGTGTTACTTATAGTTCAAGGAGCTCTGCGCCTGCGAGAGAGTGGGTCATTCCTCGGGATCCTACTTCAGCGATTACTAGGTCTTTATTGTGGTTTGGAGGAACTTGGATCTGTAGCTTTAGCCGTAAGAACTTAGGATACACTGTATCCGATCCCTTTCAAAGAGGTATAACTTGCTTTAATCAGTACATGAAATTTTCCTCAAATCATCTTTTATCCACTTGTGATGATCCATCATATAAACCATGCGACTCTCCCTTGTAGGACAAATTGATCTTTTTTGATAGGTTGATTCGGCAGAATGAGAAATGGTGTTGGAGTTGACAATGATTTCATCAGAGTTATCAGTTTAGTCAGAGATATCGATCGCGTTGAGTTTCAGATTGGACTTGGGCATGTGAGTTATGAGAAAAATCAAGCTGGAAATTAATGACTGGGAGGTATCAATCAGCGATCCAAGTTTTTCATATAAGTTGATTATGCGGGTCACGGTCTTTCAAGCGATCTTCAATGTCCGCGAGATCTCAAACTTCTTAATTCATTCATCCGCCAAGCTTAGGGTGAGAGTCCAGACCCAGGGAGATACTTCGGCGACACGATGCATTCCTCAAATGAGAGAAGAGAAATAACAAAAATAAAAAAAAATACATAAGACCCATTAAAATACTGTAAAAGACATATATAATATAAAACATTAAAGTGGAGAAAATGCCTTCAAGAAAACATATTTATCAACAGACTAGCTGCTATAACCGCCCCTTGGGGCAGGAGTGAATAAAATATATGGAGAACACTAACAGCTGGATTGGTTTGAAAATTGGTTGGTAGCATTGACATTTGCTGTGCACATGATCTGTTCCAGTAACTAAATACCAAGTTTGGTGCATATGTCAAATGATATTACAACTGCACGAAATATTGAGTTTTTTCAAGCTGTTTGCATCACTGATAACAGCGGCGCTTGCAACGCAAATAGTACTTCCATGACCTTATCGCACTACCTAAATGCCAAGTTTATGTGGTTTAAGTCCAATAGTATGGGAACTATGTAAAATATTGATTTTTTGGAATTTGTTTGCAAAACTTATATCTGTGACGCACGGAAGGACTGTATGACCTATCCCAGTACCTAAATGCTAAATTTAGTGCTTATAAGTATAATGATATCGAAAAAAACTTGAAACATAGAATTTTCAAAGATGATTAGTCAACACTGACAACTGTTGCCTCTGCCTCCCCGAAGTACTTCCGTAACATGTCCCAGTATCTAATGCTAAATTTGATGTAAAGCAGTGCGGATACATTTGAAAAATTGATTTGTTTTAAAATATGTTGGAATCACTGAAATTTCCGGTGACTCGGAATACATCTACGAACTTCTTCAGTACTTAGAAACATGTATACAAAATCTGATAGTAATCAATGCACGTATAAGCAACATACATATAAATTATAAATGTTATAATGGTCTAGAAGCCTTTGCAAATAAATTAATTTTAGAAATTGCCTACGCTTACGGTGGTGACGCTTACAAAACAGGATTTATCCGAAAGTGTTAAACCTCATAGTCATTTTTTGTAGTGCGCAGATGTATACTTGTACCAAATTGGTTTAGACACATTATAAAAGTTGTATTGGTATAGAAAGGCGACAACGTTGACAACTTGAATGATGTGGGTAGAGACCCCCATCAGACGTTGTACTATGGTAGCAGACAATCAATATTCGTGCAAATATTCATTAGCATAATTATGTTGAATGGCGTTTAAAGGGTATAGAATATTGTGAAAAAATAAATTTAAAAATTTGTTAGCAACACTAACAACTGAGGAGCTTGCAAAGTGCTTAGTACAACCGTTGTTTTCTAAATGTGCCGATGAGTATTCATGCAAAATTTGGTGTAGTTACGAAGCATTTTAAAGAACTGAATTTTTAAAAAGTCACTAACACTGACAACTAGGAGTGAATTTCGTGATAGCATTTCTTAGGTAACTCTACGTGCTGAAGAAAGATCGTATACAAAATTTCAGAGTTTCTATTCACATTGATTATTGTTGATAAATCTATGAATGAGTCAGAGATGGTTTGGCAACCCTAACAACTTGGGTTTATGACAGAGCGTACAAAGCCACAGTTGTTTCCTGAAGGTCCCGAAGAGTATTCATACGAAATTTAGTGTAGATATTATGAACAATATTAAAACATTTAAAAAGACTGTATTTTTATGAAGTTGGAAACACTGACAAACGGAGGTGATTTCTGCAAAATCATATCTTAGCAGAACTCTACGTTATGGGAAAAGGCCATATGGAAGATTTTACAGCTCTGTCTATATATATTACTATGTTCTGTCGATCAATCCGTGAGTCAGTGATGATTTGGGAACAGTGATAAGAACTTTGGTTCTTCAATCCCACAACCATTTTTGCAAGTTTGTCGAAGAGTATTCAAGTAGAATATGGTGTAGGTATGATGTAAGTATTTCTTTAAGTTGGCAACACAGCCTTAAAATATCGGATTACTTTCATAAAAACCGTTCTCAGTGCGACTCTATATGATGGGGAACACAGTATGCAAAATTTCAGAGCTCTGTCCACATTAGTTACTGAGTTCCGTTGATTATTTCGTGAACGAGTGATTATCAATTTTATATAGATGATGCAACCGGTAGCCAATATTCCAAGCGAAGTATATCATTCCTGATATGCGCTTTTTATCATAAGAATTTTAATAGGTTTGTATTCCTGCTTCCGGAGATATGTAGAAAAAGGCATTTGTTAAAACACTGTTAACCACTACTGTATCAGCGTTTGGTCTGTCCATAGGGAAGAAAAGATGGAGTATTAGAGTAATAGCTCCAGCCTTAATTTAAAGAAGTAATTAGAGAGACTCTCTCAGAAGGGGTGACTTGTCAGCTCTCCTCCTCCTCGCCACTAAATCATGGGAACTAGGACTTTTTTTTTATAATTGCTTTTTATTCTTCTATATTGTTTTCTGTTATATGATATTCACCTGCGTTCTATTTACAGCTTTTTTAAAAATATTTTCAATTAAATTTCTAAGTTTATTTTCTCAGAATGCTTCGAAAATACGTAAGCTAAAGCATTATCTATCTTAGATCTAGTATAATAATCTATTCAGTTTGTATTTTTCATCTTTGTATTTTTAATATCACGATTTTCCTTTAGGAAAGAAAGAGAGCTTATATAGACATTACGTAATCCTTTTACTATTCAAACGTCAGTAATCTATCCATTTCTTTTCTTCATGAACTCATCTTCAAGAGAAAAACATTTGTAGCATAAAATCTTTTATCAGTTTGATTTCTGTTTAGAAAGATCGTTTTCGGGTAAAACAATGAGTTGTGATTTGATTCAATATGGAAAACTAAGATATTGACGTATAGAACCTTCAATATGACACTTAACAATCGAAAGTTCTTTTATATCCTTTAAATCTCTCTTTAATAAAAGGTTTTACAACAAAAGGAAATTTTAACAGCAATTATTTCAGAATATAAAGTAGAAAATAAAACACGAATATTACGTAGTTTCATTCTCCAATTCTGAAACTTTTCGGGCACTTTTGAAAGCACTAATCGTGTAATATTTCAAACACTGGTCTATCACTTGGCAGACACGGGTCACAATATATCCTATGTCAATTGTAGTTACCTCACCAATGCTCTTCTTTAAGTCGTCTACAAGTTAACCTTAGTCACAAACGTTTTGTTTCATATCCATCCAGAAGAAACATCCACTATGACGTGATGTCAGTTGAAAGACAGGGTGATAGGGCGATGAACAAGCAAGTGCAAGTTTTCCAATAGTCTCCAAGATCACAGGACATGAATTACCTTGAAACCTTATGAACATTATTGACCGTAGGATTCGGAAATCAATAATGAGCATTATACGAGGTAAGTTAGTTGAAAATGAAACTTGCCATAGAGTGGAAACTCATAAGGGTCTGAAAATACTTTTCAATGTAGGTTGTTTTGAATCTGGACAAGCAACAAGACACTTTAGTTCTTGTGTAGAACTATTTCCTTCTTATAAACTACTTACAGGTACCGCTAATATAATTATTATTTTATATTATCCTTGAAGCCTTTTTCTAAGGGAGTACCTGTCAACTTGTTCTCCTGTATTTAAGCAAATACGAAACTACATTAGTTTAGAGAACTACCAGTGCAATCAATATTTCAAAGTGTTGAAGAAAGTGGCTTTGTTTTGTGAAGCTGGTTTATTTTTTTGTCACCAGGTATTTGGTAGTAACATGCTGTTTTCCAACTGAGAATATATTTTCAGGGCATGTAACGTTAATAGAATGTTGAACAACATAGTGAAGCATAGTCAAGCTTATACAGAATCCCTGAAATAATAGTGCAAAACTTCGGGAGGTGAAAACCTTATTTACATCAAACCAAGAAAATGTTCCTTTAAACAAATGCAGAAATCTGCTCAGTTTCTGAGCTACAGGAGCTCAAAGTCAGGGCGGCATCGTCATGAATGACGTCATATCTCGGCAAGCAAAGGCGTAAGCGGTGTCGGTTTAGCAAATGACACTCAAAATAGTACTCAATCCATCTATTTGAATTATGTTTATGATTGACGAATACAGCATAGAGGGATTTCTATGCGCTTGCCCTATTAAACCATTTAATTCCTTAACAGTGAAATTCTTAGGTTGCGAAACCTGTCTTTGCGACTCACCCTCGATCAAAAACATTGCTTAAATAGATATGTCGGGTACTCCTTCGAGTGTGATTCGCTAAGTCGCCATCTCCTACGTCATTAATGTGTGTCGAGCTATGACGTCATCTGTGATAATGCCGCTGTGATCTTGAGAGTATGTATTTTCGAAATTATGCACAATTTTGAATTTCTTCAGAGGAACTTGTTTCTTGTTTTGACGCACATAATCACCTCCCAGTTGTTATTGCTTACTTTACGACTTCCCAGCACTTATTCACTCATAATCTCATTAGTATCCTTGTAGTGTCTCTTCATGTTGATAAATCTCATAATTACTTTTAAAACATTAAAGTTTTATGTCTTTAACTGCATTGGTCTTGATGTTCGTACGTAATAAGACGTGCTCAAAATGATAAGTTATTGTGTTCTTGTCGCTCTAGGAGTTTTTCTCTTAGTACCATTGAATTCGGAAATACTTTTCAATATTCTCTAACTTTTGATAGCTACGTGGTACGTAATAGTGTTGAAATTCTAATTATCTACGTTAATTTCCAAAATATCAGAGAATATCAGCATAATGTTCCCTCTAAAAGTTCTTCCATTTTTCATGACTATTTCAATACTGAAAAATGCCCTTGTTTCTATTTAATTTATTTCTAATTTTACACCTTTTTGATCTAATACTGTGCCTTTTACGATTATCGAGTAAGCGATTGATATTTTCCAATGTTGTACTAGGAATATTTTTATTATAAAATCAAAAATCGACATACGAACAGCGATATCGATAAATGTTTAATATGAACAATGACTTCCAACAACTCTTGCGTATAATTTTTTGATTTCTTATAATCACCAATAGAAACGAAATTTGATTTTGAACTTTATTGACAGATAAACGATACTTGATTTCTAATTATTTTTAGGGTGAGCACTTTTAGATTTCTCGATTCTAGCAAGTTTTCGATATCAACGATCTTGAATTCCAATAAGTTTTCGATATAAACGATATTAAATCTTCAACGATTTTTATATGTCTGTCATATAATCTTCGATATTTTGACATTCGAACAGTATTTGGACATATGAAATATATGAAGATTGCTCCTCGATTTACCAGCGACATTTATGCTTTGGAAATTTAAAAGTAGCACATTCTTATTTGCAGTTATTTCGCTTACGCCACAGTTTTTCTAAATATAACAAATTCACTGTGCATGTCCACTTTTATAAATTAATTTACTTGTTTTGAAACTTCAGTAATTTGCAAGGTAACTTGATGTATGAGATTATTGAAATTATATCAACGTAAATAACGCTGAAACAGAGCCTTGATATGCCTAGAATTTACCAGAAGTGGTGAGACAATCGTTGAGTACGTGAATTAGGAGAACTGAAATTCCATAGTTTCATTTCCAATATGACTTAAAATTCTATATTACCTTGTAGATAGTAAAATTGTATGTTGTAAAGGTATAATCTGTCTCAAAATTCCTGTAAGTGCACTTAAGGCAGAAATGTTATTTCTACAATGACCGCACAGTCCTGGCGAGGAGGATTTCCGTGTATCATAATAATTAAATCAGTTAATAGAGGCCATATGCTATTAAATGTAAACAGCACATATTCCTTTTCAACATTGAAGAATTAAATTCTACGATGAAATTGCCATCTTTTACGCCAATGACTCCAGGTCTCGATTTACATTACTTTGTCCAAGATGAGAGAAGCATTATAACAAAGGGATGTTAAAGATGTTGACAATTTTATTTCTTTGCACGGTCAGTATAACAGTGAATACTATGTTGTTTGTAACAGTAAATGTAAGGCTAAGTAAACGTACGGTGATGATATCGTTCCAGATAAGGTGCAACGTTACAGAGGTATATTATTTCAACGAACAATATTAGCTTCCCAAAATAAATATAATAGAAAAGACTATTTTGAGTTCATTTTCTAATAATATCAGTAAGTCTTGTGTAATAAGACATGATATTAGTTTGCTCACTTGATGTCTTAGTAAATAAGAGTTATTAACGTTCTTAGAAAATGAACTCAAAGCAGTCTTTTCTTTGTTAACTGTTATCGTTATCTTCTCGTTATCCTTATTGTATTGTTTCTCTTTCTTCACAGATTTGGAGGGAATACGATACAGACGGTAGTGGTTACATAGAAGCTGATGAGCTTAAGGTAAGTACACTTTGTTCTTCTCTGCTATGTGATATTCCAGTTTGCTGCGATATTATTTCTTCTTAACATGAAGTTGTTCAGATTCATTTTTCCCCACTCCTGCTTTATTTGTTTGTTGCAAACTTACAGAAATATCACTATACCAACGCTGATGATTTGCGGCATGATGAAACCAATTCTTGCTTATGTGCTAGTTGCTGGTAGCGTATACTATTCTTACAGTGGTTTTGTGTTTCCTTCATTGAAATCAATACTTTCCTTAAATTTACAGAATCGTGTGCGCAAATTAAGCTCATACGCTTATTTGAATTACAAATGTTGTGTTTCGTTCAACGTAATCTTGAGAAGCAGTCAACATAAATTGGAACATATTCCTAGTGGTACATATTATAAATTCCAGTTGCGAAACTTATTTTGTCCAGTCGTGACACTATTACTCGAATGTCGCATTCATACTGCCCAACCGTCTCTATCTCCGTAGGAAAAACACACACAAAAAAAGTAACGTGAATTTTCTTCCATTTACATATTCATAAGCTGTTTTTGTTGACCCAACAACGAATTATCTTGAAAAGATTATTTGCACTCTTTTGTCGTGCACCATCACATAACTACACACACACACACACACACACACACACACATGTGTTTTTTTTTCTTTCTCCAAATATAAAATCAAATTACGTACAGAACAGAACAAGAAAAAAATAATGCAAAACTTATCAGTTCTGTGAAACTGAGCTGCATACAGAAAATTGCTACCTTTATTTGCTTAGGAATTCCGGAGAGAGTTTAGCTGTCTGCCTGATGCTGACACGCACATACCGAAAGAACATAAAAGAGCAGATGACGACATCAAATAGGGGAGTAACAATCTTTCTCTCTTATGTCTGTCCTCATCTTTCATTTTTACAG
Source organism: Lepisma saccharinum (assembly GCA_022664845.1). Classification (NCBI taxonomy): domain Eukaryota; kingdom Metazoa; phylum Arthropoda; class Insecta; order Zygentoma; family Lepismatidae; genus Lepisma; species Lepisma saccharinum. The sequence continues at coordinate 93,808 of JAGDQP010001923.1, forward strand.
CACAGTCTTAAGCAGTGACCTCAAGCAACAGAAGGCGCAGAGGAGAAGTTGGGAATGTTGGAATAACTTTAATTTTCTGTTTCAAGAAGGAAGCAGGCAAACAATGTGGACGAAAAGCAGGATACAGAAGTTGGTTTGTTCAGGAACAGGGAAAAGATGAGAGAACGGAAACAAATTTTGTTTCGTAGCCATAGGAACCAGACATCTCTCTCTTTATCTTATTTGTTCTCTCGCGTTCAGTTTTTCTTCTTCTTTCCAGTAGATAAATACCCTTGAACTAGTACATCCGGTCTTCCAAGAAACGAATTGTTTAGTTATATTGTCGTCATCCCATCTCCTGTGGTATTTTGCGCAGAAATTATTTCCTTCTCGGAAAATTGTCTTTCATATATATATAGTACGACCTTCTATACTTCTAATGGGACAAAATTGCGTTCATTATGTGTGAATCATGGCATCAGAGGAACTATAGCAATCAATTTTCAACTCGACTAAGATTACTTCATTCACTGTACGGCTGCAACAAATAATTAGGTTTCTTTGAGCCGTTAGGAGATTTCATAGCCTTTTCCACCCCTCTTTTAGACTCGAATTTATAAATGAAATATAATTGCAAAATACAGAAAGGATATTACGTATATTTTGATTTGATTTTCCATTATATTAGTTTCTCTTCATTTTTCCACACAGCGAAACAAGAAAAAAAGATAAGCTATTTAACACCTAATTACAAATCCGCTTCCTTCAAGAGTTCTCTTTGACTCGTAAATAGACTTGTTACTATGGTAAAAAGTATTTCAAAATAGAGCTTGTATTAATTTGATACCTTTAGAAGTTAAAAATATAGTTTCATTGGGTTGCCAACCTCGCGCATAGTTTATTTTTTCAACTGACTCCAGATTTATTGGATATTTAGTATTCTTTAGTTACGGTAAACATCATATGCGAAGCAGAAGGCAAGTGCTGCAAAATACGAATAATACGAGGTGTAATATTAATAATAAATATTTTTAACATTTATTCTCGTATCTTTACAGTTTGCAACACTGCATTCCATGCTTCATATATGATATTTATCATTCTGACAATACGCGAAAGACCCAATTGACTCTTTTGAAATGAATAAACTTTATCCGAATGTGGCAACACTGTCAAGTCGGTGATGATTTTATTTTCATGTATCTTTTTTATTGTTATTATTATTTATCGTCAAATATTCATTTTTTGTCGTTGTAATATGTCGTCAATTTTACACTGGAAGTTATCTCCAAAACCAAGAGCGTACTTTCACCAGTTAATGAAATCATCTCTTTTTTCCTTATGTGAGCGTTGTCACCTGTCATAATTTTGAAACACCCTGTACATACATGTACCGTATATCTTCTGTAGCAGTTACTAGTTTTATGTTCTTTACCACAACCACTAGGACGTTTTTCTTCCAATTTATTACTTTCGAAATTGAGGGAAACTTCTTTACAGGTTTACAATTATTTTTTCTGGCTACCTTTGGAACGAGAGACCAAGTTAACAGACCTCCGAAACCAATATATTTCAATATTGTTGGTCATACAATAATCACCTTCACATTACATTCAGGGAAAATGCTTCACTGATATGAAGTAGATTGTTGTAGAGTAGAATGAATCGAAATAATAAAGAAGTAAAAGAATAGATAAGGCCAAAAGTGTAGTAAAAGGCCTTCAGTTTCCAAATTTAGAGTCTTCTTTGATTTCTTAGGTTTTTCTTTATTGTTTTCCAGGCAAGGCTAGAGCTTTTGTTCAATTTTTTTTAATATATCAATTTATTGTCCTTGCTTGGCTTTTTAATAGGTACCGTATTACATTAGAGCAAAGCTTTCTTCTTTGAATATGCTATAGGTGACCTCAAGGACGGCCTCAGCACTAGAAGAGAAAAGTCTTACTACAATATGCTGGTATTAAAATATGAAATTTCGTATTGTGGAACCTGACACTCATCTTGAATTAGAAACATGGATCTTCAAATAACAAGACAGATGTTATTTCTGAATGATCATAAAGCAAATCCTTTTGATTTAAGATAATTTATTTTTTCCTTTATTTATTCTATATCGATTATGTATAATGTTTCTTGTTTGCCCTTTTTGATGAATCACTGCGAGACAAGGTTAATAGGGGAAATACAGACTTTCGGAAAAGTTATGATAGATCTCACACAGATTGACATATAAACTCTAAACGAATGCATTATTTTGCAAACTTATACCTAAAATCCGTGTACTTATGTAACCTCCTCAACAAATGGCACGAACTCAATTTTATATACGTTGAGTATTTGCAAAATAAAACTTTCTGAAATTGAAGAAAAAATAACAGAACTCAAAACCTAATAAAGCAGGTTGCCCAGATATTATTCTCTCATGAATGGAACCTTGTCTTCAAGCTGTTCAGTTCCAAAGTCAAAAGACAGCTCTCAAACAAGTAACTATATATCAATAGCTATTTGTTCGGTTTCCACAAAGAATTTTGAACATATTGCATGTAGATAGATATATCTTTACAGAGATTAGACGAATTTTCTGCCCTTACCAACAGTCATTTATACCTGTAAAGATCTATTCTTACTAATCTTGTAGAAATAAGTTATTTTATCGTAACTGAACTAGACAACAATGATCAATTTGAGTTATGTATACAGATTTTAGACAAGCTTTTGAGTCCGTTATTCATGGTATTCTCTTAAGTAAACTGCTTTATTTGATTATATCTTTAATATCCTGAAGCTACTAACTGCTTACTTCCGAGACGCAATCAATATGTATCATTGAAAGACACAAAATCAGGAAAATGTGGAGCCCGCTCGGGAGTTCCTCAAAGGTCTAAACTAGTACCATTACATTTTCTAGTGCTAATAATTATCTTTATAATTATTTAGTTCATCCAATGAACTCTTGTTTGCAGATGGATTTCTTCCCTAGAGAAGCACAGCAACTGCAACTTACACCTTAACTGACTGTATTCTACGGGCTGTGAATTAAAAGGAAGTAGCTTTAGGTATATTCTATGACATTAGTAAGGCCTTTGATATTGCAAATCACGAAATACTGCTTAAAAAACTAGAACACTACGGGATTAGAGGAAAGGCACTACAAATTGCTCCAGTCTTACATAACAAACAGTTAAAGTAACACATAACACAGATGGGAAAAAGACAAAACATATATCAAAACATATATCAAAACAAATGACAATCCAACATGGGGTTCCAAAGGGATCGATTTTAGGACCCTTATTATTTTTACTATACATAAATGATCTGCCTACGTTTATAACATAAGGGCAGGTAATTTTATATGCTGATAACACGAGCATTATTGTTAAAGGAAAAGATATAAATGACTTACGCGAAAATATTATTATAATATTAGAACAAACAAAAAATTGGTTCGACAATAACAGTCTGATACCAAATGACCCAAAAGCACAATACATACTCTTCCATACAAAACTAAATACTGTAATAAAAGATATTAAAAATGACGCAGCTTTCTTAAGTGTGAACATAAACACCGAAACAAAGTTTTTAGGAATAACATTACACGAAAATCTTTTAACAGCCACATAGACCTGCTAAAAACAAACTTAATTCTAAATTGTTTCCCTTAAGAATACTAAAAGAGACATTAAGTACAAATAACTTAATTCAGGTTTATTATGAACTTACTTATCCAATAATAAGTTATGGCATCACATTCTGGAGCAAGGCATCAGCAACAGGATCAATCTTCTCTAAATCAAAACATGCACTACGTATCATCGCCGGAGTTAGCAGAAGAACTTCTTGCCAAGAACTCTTTAAACAATATAGAATACTGACTCTTCCTTCCTTATATCTTTATGAAATAGGTTTATATACAAAAATAAACAACGGTACACTTATAAGAAAACATGAATATTGTACTAGAAAAGAAGAGGAAAAATTACAATATTTTACCAGGCTAACCCTCGTTCAAGAAGGGCCTAGTCTTATCGGTGTCAAAATATACAACCAGCTGCCAACACGTAAAAGAAATGAAGAAAACGTAAACAGATTCAAGAAACAATTAAGGGAACACTTGTTGGATAAGGTATATTACATTGTAAAAGAATTCTTATCATAAATTTCCACAGCAGCTCAACTCACTATTGTCTATTAAAAATGTATTGTCTATGTTCAAACATTGTCTATTCTATACAACATTTAAATATCGTGCATTACCATTTATTAGCGAATATTATTATATAGTTTGTAAAGCTATTTGCTCACAAATCTATATAGAAAATTTATTGTCCATGTCGCAAATGTTATTGTATATATGTCTAAAACTTATTTAGCAATACTTCACAATATATAAATAGAGGTGTAATACCATTGTAATACTGTCGTGTAATATAAATATCGTGTAACACTCTCCAGACACCAATGAATATTGGTTATTGGAGTAATAAAACTTGATGATTTGAAATTACATAGGAGCCTACAGTAAACAAAAACTTTGTACATTGTTGCGATCAGACGTAGAGAACCTAACTATTTTGTGCAGTATAAATACATAAATAAAAATCTTAACATACTAAAATGTAAAACAGTAAGTTTCATTAATCGAAAATCACCACTCATTTTTCGGTAAATAGAATAGAATGATTATAGACAGGGCAGAAAATATCAAGGATTTAAGTGTTATATTTATTCATAACTTAGGTATTCAATATCACATGCATTGTGTTCCTGGTGAGGCTTTTCGAGATCTTGGGTTTTCTTGTGAGTATGGGTAAAGAATTTTAAAGAAAAGAAATAATTATTAAACTTTATAATGCGTATGATAAATCTAAATTAGAATTTCTACTCATTGTTTGGTTTCTACAAACTCTTCTTGAACACACTATTAACATTGAGAAACTATACAAGAAATTTATTAAATATTTCAAATGTAACCTTAAAATTGCTGGAACATACAGAAATTTTACCATATGAATTAGTAAGAGGTTTATGTTAAAAGGGAATTTCCTTTCATGTTCTATCTCTAGACAACAAAAGATGATTATGCATCTTACTTTTTTTATCTACAAAATTGAATAAGTAAAATCGACCCATCTTGTTTGCTCCTGAAATTAGATTTTTGCATTGGTGTAGCAAAAATAAGATGAAGAAAACAATTATTTGTTAATTAAACAAAACAAATTTTCTAAATTAAGATCCACCACAAAATATGCAATTTATTCAACATAACGGGGAAAAGAGAGAAAGAAATTGATGTATTTCTTATTGCGTATCAATTTTAAAAGAAATTACCAAAAACTCTGAGCTAATAATATGTTGTAGTCACTTCAATGTCCTTCTCTTCTTTCCTTGTTTACTTTGTGAACTTTTTGTTCTCAATTCCATTTCATTACGCATCTCACATTTGATGTATTTGTTTTTATATTTGGTAGTTGAGTTACTCATTTGTTTGAGAATTTGCTTGTATATCGATAGAACGCTGTGATTGGACATCAACTCTGTTTTGTTCCCAGAAATAAATAAATGAATAAAAAATTCTTCTCTTCGCAGGGTCATTGGTCTTTAATTCTATGGAAACGTTATCAATATTCTCTTTTACTTTTGGCATCGAAAAGAGTGCTTGATGAACAGTTTAATTAAAAATATAAGAGACCTTGACATTTACAAGATACCTACCTTCATTCCTCTTTCTTTTCCTTGACTCATCATTTAACCCCTATTTCAATGTCGCTTGATTCAGTTCTGGTTATTAATGCATGAAACTTCCTGTCATGTCAGTCATTTTACATGATGTACATATCTATAATTTGCATCGAAATTGTAACTTGTACTTCCGTAGTCACGCCAACCGCACACTTAATCACAAATTCAAACCACACATGGGATTCATGCAAACCTGCCTTCAGGCAAACTGATCATTGCATTTATTTACTTGGCCTCGCAGTACGGACTCACACGAAACCGTATTTACATATTCTCTCATTAATCAACTCACATGAGAATGACCTTGGAATAATAAACAAAAATTCGGTATTCAACTCGTGTGATTGGAGAAACTTGAGGTCATTTTTGTTATTCAAATTATGTGTTTTGTGTCTTATATTGAAAGGAAAAAGTAATATTATTGCTACATATCCTAAATTTTACAAGTGAATTCTTAAAAGAAACAGTATTTTAGTTAATTTGGTTTCAATTAGATCAAAGTTAGAAAGAAAGCTTTCTGTAATAAAAGTTACTATTTGGGTTTTTGTAAGATTCACATAATTCTTCAAATATTATTCAAATAAGTTTATTGGAATGGTATTTACAATATTTATTATTTTATTTTTCTTTGATATTTAAAAAAATATTTTTGTGATCTATGACAAATAAAAATATTATTGTCGATTTTCTCTTCAATCCATTTTGAATAAAATCCTAAATACGACTTGTTATTCAAATATTTCAACCCTCAAACCGTTTTCCGGCACAAACAAAACTACGTATCTTTTAATTATTTGAACCTTCCACAAATTTGCAAATTTTCGGAGAAATCGGAGATGAATATTTTGGGTTTTAGCACTTCCACATTTTGCCATTCTTGAATCTTGAAAGGCCCTTCTCGAACCGTTTTTGGGCCGAAACAAAAATATACGTGTCTACTAATTTCAACCCCTCTACAAACGTTCAGTTTCAAGGAAATCGTATGGGAACACTTAGATAATGCCCCTTGTGAGAGAAAAATACTGTTGAAGGCTCCTTAAATTAGTTTCTTCATTAAAAAGTATGAAAACGAGGAATGATGGCCGGAAGGATATAACATAATTCTCTAAAACTTTTTTTTACACTTTAGGAACACACCTTCCATCCCTTCTCACTTTCAGGTGGGCACAGTCCGTCCCCGATTTTTTTTCTGAGATTTCTTCCATCGGCCAAAGACGGGGTATGCTATTTTCAGACCATTTCCTGAAGAATAAAACTTGAAACATTGAAATGTATGTGGATAATTGTGTTACTTACTTAAAGTGCGTGATATGATGTGCAAATCTGGACTGTACCTTGCGTTTCGCCGTGGTGCTTCCACGTGATTTAAGTAAAAATTCTACAGATCCAATTTATTGTTTGTGGAATCCTACTACTTAGCCAACATTAATTCAGGATGATACGTGTAGTAACCTAAATGTACATTTCACCTAGTAGGGTGTAACTCAAGTAGCGAACGTGTGGACTACCCATGTTTAACGTATGTAGTGCGAGTACAGAATGTAGGAAGTGTACCTATTTACATTGCATTGCATGGTATCACTTACTGTTTCTCCCTAGCTACCATATGTTCTGAATATACTGGGTACCATGCAAGTAATGTATGAAAACTTGCAACAACCGACTTTGCGTGGCGTCTCCTACATGTTCTTCGTATGTGTAATGGTGTTGTCCGTGATGTACGTCATGTGAAGTAGGATGAAGCATCATTTCTTTGATGTAAAAATGCAACTCTTCTATGGTGAAGGCAGTGGACGAAAGTAATAAAATTGCAAAAGGAGTGTTTTGTGCTGAAGATAGCGCCTTGCTTCCATCCCTGCTTTTTAAATTTTGTTCATAATAATTCAGAATTTAATAGCGTTATCAAAATTTTACAACCATGGTTTCTGGTAGACGCCTACAAGTTACTGTGAAGTAAAATGGGTAGGTACTTCAAGATGTTGTCAATTGATTAGTAATAAGTCATCACTTAAATTATTACGTCATCATATTATCCGAAACAAAAACAGACGTGCAAAAAAGTTCAGCTAAGTTCTTCAGCCCTAAAAAGTGGTGAGATGGAGGACGGATGAGCCAAGTTCCTTGGTGACAGCATGTAAGAGGAACGCTGGAACTTGGCGCGAGGTGGCAAGGTTCATAATGTTCGACTTCGAACCTTAGGTTGGTGGTGGTGGGTGTGGTGGGTTTTAGGGCCACCACCAGCCTTATGGTTGAAAATCATCAACCTTGCCACCTCGCGCCAAGTTCCAGTGTTCCTCTTACATGCTGTCACCAAGGATCTTCGCTCATCCGTCCTCCATTTCATCACTTTTTAGGGCTGAAGAACTTGCCCGAACTTTTTACACCTCTGGTGTTTTTCCTCGGATTTCACAGCTTTTTGTAAGTGTATTATATATATACTTGCTTCGCTGGGGGCGCTGCCTCCAGTATCCCGTGGCGGGCTGCACCACAACTTGTGGAGTTTTGGAGGACCGCGCTCTCTTTATCGCACCCAGACTCTCCGGCGGACTGCTCCCCAGTGGCGCAGATCTTGACAATACCCCCGGTGGTTTGCCCCATTTATTGTAACCTACTCGTGATGGTACAACTTCATACCAAATTTCGTTTCTCTAGCTTCCGTGGTTTGGAAAATGGACTAAGGGCGGCCATTTTGGATTAAAGGTGGAGACATTTTTAACATTATCTTATATTGTCGTGACCTAATCATGATGGTACACCTTCATACCAAATTGGTACACCTTCATACCAAATTGCATTTCTCTATCTTGAACGGTATGGAAAATGGTTTTTGGGCTGCCATTTTGAATCAAAGATAGCGACTTTTTTCAAGATGTAATGTTTTCCTAGACTACTCATGATAATACACATTTATGCCAAATGTCGTACCTCTAGGTTAAACGATGTTGAAAATGGATTATGAGCTCCTCCATTTTGGTTCCAAGATTGTGTCTTTGGAAATATTTTGTAATATTTTCCTAACCTACTAATGATATGTACCGTCATACAATATTTCGTTTTTCTAGCTCCAGCCGTTTAAACTGTGTATTCTATGGAAATTTCATTTTGGGGAAATTTCATTATGAGCTCCAAGGTGACAACTTTTTCAAGATTTTGTAATATTTCCTTAACCTACTAAAGAAGCTGTACCTTCATACCAAATTTAGGTTTTCTAGCTTCATCCGTTTAGGCTGTGTATTCTTTGTAATTTTACATTTGGCGGCCATTATGAATATAAGATGGTGACTTTTCAAAATGATGGAAATTATTCCTTTATCTATTTATCATCCTCCACCTTCATGCAAACTTCATGTTTCTGGCTTATCCCGAACACCCTAAACAATATGAGTGAGTGGGTGAGTGAATGTAAGTGTATGAATTTTGCCTAAAATACGCAATTTCAGGGGTCCACAACTCGAATATGCTTAATGCTACGAATATGAAATTATGCACATCTGCACATATCTCCTTAACTTTGAAAGCTCATATTCCTATCTTTAACATCTTTTATCTTACGGGGCCTCGAAATCGCCGATTTCGCAAAACTCTTGTTCCTGTATATCATTCTGGACTTTGGGCGGTCATTATGGATTAAAGATGACGATTTTTTAAACGTTTTATTATATTGTCGTGACCTCATCATGATGGTACGTACACCTTCATATCATATCTCTATCTCGAACGGTGCGGAAGATGTTTTTGGACTGCCATTTTGAATCCAAGATGGCGACTTTTTCAAAATGTAATATTTTCCTAAACTATTCTTCACAATACACTTTTGTGCCTAATTTCGTATCTCTAGCTCAAACAGTGTGGAAATTGAATTATAAGGTCCATCATTTTGGTTCCAAGATGGCGTCTATGGAGACATTTTGTAATACTTTCCTAACCGACTAATAATGATGTACTGTCATACCAAATGTTATTATTCTAGCTCCAGCCGTTTAGGCTGTGTATTGTATGGAAATTTCGTTTTGGCGGCCATTTTGAACCCAAGATGCCAAATTTCTCAAGATTTTTTAATATTTTCTTAACCTGGCTTCAACCGTTTAGGCTGTGTATTCTTTGAATTTTTACCTTTACTAGCTCCAAGATTACTAGGAAAGAAGCCCAGGTGTGAGAAATGGATCTTGAGGGCATCCCAGTTTCTTATAGTTTTGTGGGAGTTCTTTTACTAGCACTTTTTAGTTGTCGGCTCTGTAGTTAACAAGAAAGTTTTTGACAATCCTAGTAAAAGATTGCCATGTATCCAACTCTTTTGCATTCAAGGAACTTTCCAATGGTGGATCGGTCATTAATGTCCGAATTTAGGGATCAGTGAAGATGCCATCCTTTCTTTTTGTGTCACTGATTTTAGGGAACTCTTTCTGTATGTACTGAAAGTCTTCTCCATTACGGTTCATGGCTTTAACAAAAATTTTCATTAGTTCAAGTTTCATGTGTAATGGAGGCAAAATGATTTTATATCAAAGCACTAGTGGCTTGTGAGCCACGTTCTCCTCTCCAACTATGAATGCTTCTTTCTTTTCGCACTATTGTTTAACGTAATTTTCCACACAATTCCTATCCCAGAGACAGCAGAATTTTGTAACAGCAAGTTGGAGTCCCAACAACAGTACAATAACATTAAAAAAAAAAAGCTCCACAAACATTCATCCTTACCTATCATACTGTATAGTGCTCAGTATTAGTTACATGTTTTCGTAAGATTCACTCATGTTGTTATCATAGGCTACTGGAATTGATGCATACATATTTCCAGTATGAAGTAGATCTACTTTCCTACTAGTTTTCGACGAATCCATGAAGAGTTGCCAATCATCAGGATTGTGTTCATGTCCCATAGCATGCATCAATGGGTTCACATCATTGCAGAAAATCAGATTACACGATTGAGAGAAGAAATCTTGAAATTCCGTTTACCTTGCCGGAAAGCACGTATCCTGGTGCCTTTATTCAAAAGATTCCAATTTTTCAGTCTTGATACCAATAACACAGCCTGCATTTTTTATAAATCAGTGTCACGTACCTGATCATTTAATTCCAATTGGTTGATTAGGTGAGGTTCGTTGATTTCTTGAAAACTTGGATCTTGTCTTTCTTCATCATCTGGCAACACGTTACGTGCACTAACTTCTATTTCTTGCTCTTCTTCGTCCAAGTGCCATGTGAAAGGTATCACTGGAATGGGAAGTTCTTCGCTGTGGTGCACTGGGCGTATAGCTGATAGAATGTTGGGATATACGACAGTATTTCTTGTATTAACTGTTATTCCTGCAATTTTAGTTATACAGAAGTAACATTCTGTAGGATAGTCACGTGGTTCTCTCCACACCATGTGCACTGCAAATTTCATATGACGCTTTCCTTTCATCTACCCTGTCAACAAGGACAATACTTCAAGCACAGAAGACATGTCCCGCTCACCGCGTGTTCTGGTCACCTATAACTCATAAGTTTTGCTTACGAGCTGAGTTATTTTCCGTATTTGAGACGAAAATGTAACCTCGTCTCAAATATAACAAAAGTTACTCGGATGATTAACACAGTTGTGAAGCATAGCTGCAAGCACTGTTCACTTACAGTGCACTTACAAAGTACACTGAAAAACACTCTTGTTTCCGAAAATGAAGTTTTGGGTGCACGAAACAAATTTTGAAGTTATTTACACTTTGTAAAAGTCCACTTTACAGATGCGCGCACAATACAACAAACAAAACTGCCTCACTCGATTTCAAAAAGTGATCATACCCAGGATTAAGGGAGATTGCAAGAGCTGTGTAACAATGAGCTATGAATCACCTAATATTAAAGGGCTTTTATAGCCTGTTTTAGCACACAAAATGTTGTTTTTATTAAATTATAGTAAATGCATGTTACTTTGATATGTATTATTAAATCAATTTTCATCTATTGCTTATTTGGCCTGCCATCTGTCGGGAAGTTGCAGATTTGCGCAAAATTACACTTTTAACATACAAACGAAATATGTCAACTATAAAAAACTGTAGCTCGATGGGGAAAATTGGATACCTGATTTGAATTTAGCACATTGAAATCTATAGGAAACAGGTGTCACTTTGTCTGTAACAAAACAACTGTTGCCAAGTATAATGGAACAAATCGTGTCATTAATACTCTCCTAACTGATGAAATTATCCGACTTGTATTGTCTCGAAGAGTAATTAAACATCACGATTGAAATTTCATCGGATAATCCTTGACGCAGCTTACACAGAAAAGTAAGAAGATGTTTTTCCGTTATGTATTTTTTTCCTCCAAATTCTGGATTAGGGTTTCAAAACATGAATAAATCATTCTAATAAACTGTTCTTTTCTTGTGGATGTTAATCACTTAAATTCATGAACGTTAAAAGTATTTTCATCATTGAACTCATAATTATCGTTGACGGTTACTTGAAGATATTGCAAAAACGATATTAACTCTGATACTTTTATAACATACGGTGCTGGAACAAATCGCAACCTAGGAAGCAAACACGGTAACAGATGTCCTTTGTCAACATGTGTAAAACATATCACGGTTTCAGGCTATTCCACCGAAATCCAAAAATATCTTCAAGTGTTTTCGAAAAAGTGGCCTCGTAGTGTCCAAACGGTCCGTGATTGGTGGTTGTGCCATGGAGACTTTTTCTTGCGATGACAAGATCTACAACATATCACGGTATCAGGCAATTCTACCGAAATCCAAGAATATCGTTATCTTCGAGTGTTTTCAAAACACTGCCAAATGGTCAGTGATTGGTGGCTGCGCCCATAAAGACTTTTGATCAGGATGACAAGATCTACAACACATCACGGTTTCAGGCAATTCTACCGAAATCCAATTTCCATAAGGCTTGTGCGGAGTCCTTTCTTTTAGTATTACTGGAAGATGTTTTGAACATCTAAGAAGGTAATGTAGCGTAATTCTATACGGATCCTTTCCTACAAACGACATTTAGAAAGATTTTTATCGATTCTGAACTACCAATATAACAGTTTTTAAACGGAATATAAACAGAACGGGATTTATTAATTATTTATGCTTTATTAAACGAAAAATCTTCACTATTGATTAATTTTCTTCTCAATTCTGTAGCACGATTTCAGAGTTGGGAGAGTAGAAAAATACTCGACGGAGAGTGAGAATCTAAGTTTCGAAATAGATTGTTTGATTGAAATCACTCTGTTTACACACCCGTACACTGTGGGTTCGTAAAGTCTCCTGTTGAAGTAGTAAAATTTCATTATTAAAACGTGTCCACTATTCAAGCTGAAAGATGAAGAAAAATCCACTCAAATGAAAAGAAAGTGCTCATAAACAAAATATTTCTCAAGTAAATTTTCCTTTCGTATTTCCTTTTTTCTTTTATTCTTGGTGATGGACTTCTTTCAGGCATTCACAAAATTTAATTTTGCTTTCGGCTTCCTCCAAAAATACATCTCGTTCTTTCTTTATTTATTTTTCTTCTCCGTCTGACTGCGTTAAGCTTCGTTGCTCACTGAATTGAATTCCGTCAGGTTTTTTTTTTCGCAGCGAAATAAAAACTCAATGAGAGTCCTCCACTTTGTGGGATACGTTGCTTTTAATGTAGAAACGAAGCTAACTTTACGATAAAGTACCTTTTCTAGATACATTATGTTCTTTTAAAGACAGTAGAAGGACGAAAAAGATTAAATGAAAACAAATAGAATGAAAATATAGAAGTATTGTAGAGATGAAATCTTTGTTCCTTTGAGAGAAATTTACATTTTCTCTAAAGCTGAATCTTATTGTAAGATGATTGTATATATACATCGCGCTAAGTTAAGAAGGATGTATGAGTGAAAGTGTACCGAGTGTATAAATGAAGATATCTACAGAAACCGACAGAGAGTTCACTAGAAAGAAACAGCCGATAGAGAATCTAATGTAATAAAGATCCAATTACATTAATTACGTAGTCCCAAAAGAAATTATTCGGTAATAAATGAAATGAAAGGACGGAATAAATCACTATCCTCAGAACTTTTCTTTTCGGCCAGGAAAATTTATTAAAACGTGTAACAAACTATTTAGTTTCTTTTTTATCTTCTAAGTCATATATATCCCTTCTGTGCACTTGACATGAGTAAAGATGTGAGCAAATATATTTTTACAAGTTAAGTATACGCGAATAAGCGGTTCTGGTCTGCAAGGAAATAAGTAAAGTATCAGGGGCGGAGGGGATATAAAACAGGTTGATTCAACAACTAGGGTAAAGCTTGTAGAAAATTCGAAAATTTACAAAATACAAATTCATTATGTCATTAACAGCAATGTAGCAATGGTTTCCGTCCATCAGTTTGCTGCCAGTGTGAGAACAAAGGTTTCAGGGTTTGCGCTTTACTCCTTTCAGAGACAAAATTTACGTAAGCGTTCAGACGTCCCCCTAAAACACACTACAGCTACAAGCAGGCATAGTAGTATTTGATCTAGTGCCTTAAAAAAGATACATGCTTATACGTCCAGTGTTGCCAGAACAACTTGTCAATTTCAATCAAGATTGCACTGTGAAAAATTTTGTAAACTAGGATTCCAACTAAAGTTTAGCAGAATTTTCAGTATTTCATGTTTCTTTGAAATTGATGTGTGGTAAATTATATGAAAATAATAGAAGTTTTAGTTTATTCAGTTTTAGCACACTGAACAGAAGTGTGATGTTTCATTTGTTTCCTAGGATACTGATACACAAGTCAATGTGATGAAAAACGACATGTTGTAATTACAATTGGGATTATTAATAATTGTCGTTCTGAATGGGCATTGTACAAATTATATAGAATAGGCATGTAAGATGGTAAACGTATCTTTAGAGATAATGAGAATTGATTACATCTTAGCGAACCTATAAGGAGTTATCTTCATCTTAATAAAATGGTTGGTGCTTACGAGAATTATACTTATTGGTTTTGTTTTGGAGGACTGTTTGTCTTCAAGTAGTGTGTTTATAATTAATAATGACGTGTGTGTAAAGATTTGCTCTCTTAAGCAAAAATGGCTAAGGACTCACTTTACAAGTTGGATCGATATATGTTGGGAAAGTTAGATTTAATAATAATAGTTAATCTAACATTACCTAATACCAAAGATACAAAGTGATTTGGAAAGGTCGTAGTTTATTATTATCATTATTAAAGTAAAGAAATCCACTATTTCTACAATTACACACATTAGAAATCTAGGAGAACCCAGCGACTTTTCGTATGCAGAGGTGGATAGTTACAAACATGCGCCGAAAGAAACAAGTTTTTTATCGTAAACATACATGCAATTCTGATCAAGTGCATGTAGTCGCCATATTGATCCATAATTCTCACAGAAACGGGAAAATATTTTCAGTGAATGGTGATACCGATCCTTAATTGTGTTACGGTTCCATTCTAAGAATTCTCTCAGCTCGCTTAATGATGTCGGTAGAGCAAAATTATGTAATTTCAGGATTAAAGCTTTGTTTCATTCGGTTTGATTCTTATACGTAACATATTCGCGTTGTAGGACAAATGTAACTAGCATACTTCAACTTTGCCTACAAACTTAAAGATAAAATAAAAGTATTTAAATAAAACAAGTGCATTGGTACGATCTAGAACTTTTGAATGCGACAATAAGCATGTATTCAGATTTACCTGTAAAACTTTACTTCTCACATGTATTCTATTATACAGAATACAAATTATTATTCGTACTTTAAGAATCACAATTATTTTAGAACAAATACATAACTCTTGCATCAGCATTTAAGTTTTAGGTTTCATAGATTTTCGTTTTTTGTCTTTTTTCTAGTTATCGCGGGCTCGAATCGCAATGTTCATGCCCATTGCGAATTAGTTTATTTATTGACATTTAATAATTAAATTATATATATTAAACAACTCTACGGTCTTTCGTCTATAATATTTAACATTTTAAAGTCCGTTATTGATTAGTTGCTATGGTTACAATTCGCCATATGCCGTCAGTCACTCTATATGTTCTAGTCACTGTCACTTTTTAATGTAATTATCACTGCCAATTTAAAATTTTGTATTTAAAAACTATTAGATGGAACACTGTAGCACTATTAATTATATCTATGGAAGTTTTCTTGTGATTCAGTCCGAAAATACTTTGGAATTTTAATGTTTTCACACTAGTAATTTCAGCGGTTTTCTTCCTTTCAGCCGCCATCTTGCCAATCAGATTTACGTTTTAGTCTTCATTAAACTTTCATTCTTTCAGTTCTCTTTATTTTTGGATTTTACCATGTAGCACAAACCAAGGGTTTATGGCCATTCTTATTTTAGATATTATACAACTTAGCTATGCTGTTTACTTATTAGTTGTTAAGAATGCAATTCCCAAAACAAATTAACTTATTATCATTAACACAATAACTTATTCATGTTCACTTTTCAAGTTCACTCTCACAAGTTATCTACCCAAATATTGAAAAATGGCAAAATTATTAAAATGCGCCGTAAGTAGTAGGAGTAACTTAGTTTATGTCTTCGGGATTCGGCATTGTACTCTATACTATTTTAATCTAGTGTTATCTCATGACTGGCAGTTTGGTCTAGTTGATAAGAAACTGGGCTCCTAACAGAACAACACGTTTTCCAATCGCTCTTCAGGCGTCTATTTTTTAATGTTGCTACCAGTATTCCTGAAACCCGTTTGTTGGATGGTTTTTATTAGCAAAGTTACTGGACATTTCCAGGCCGCTAGGCTCCTGTTATTTTTCATTAATATTTCGGAAAGTTTTTCACTGTGTGGTATGTTGATATGGTAGACAACTCTTTGTGTTTTGGTAGCATTTTAATTTTAAGCTAATTACTGTTTCCTCAGTAACGAAAAAACATGTTCACGTATAGTGTAAGAGCACGTGAGATCAAATCAATCTATCCCATCTAAATTTGTTTTGCTTATACAACAATTAACATAAACTACAATGAATGATTTTGCCACATGTTTGTTTAATTACCGTTTGTATGGTAACAAGATTTAATCACTGAACTTGAACTACGAAGACAATTGAATTCCATATATGTGTAGTATGATATTGCAAGATTTTATTCTCAAGCTTTAGATATATTACACTGAAGAAAGTTCATCTTATGCTGTGATTAAACACTGGTGGAGAAAGTTGAAATATGGTTGTACTAGTGTGCACGACGACGATGCAAGTGGTCGTCCATCAGCAGCTCATACGGGGCACATTGTAGAAAACGTAGAGCCATTAATCTTTTAAGATCTCCAGATACTAATCGAAGAGATTGTATTTGAGGTTGGAAGAAGTCATAGTATAGTGGTATCATCAAAAGTTTCAAATCTGACTTGGACCTTGACAAGATGACAGCATACTAGATCCCTCATTTGCTGACACCTTTGCAGAATCAGGGACGAATGTTGTGTTCACAGAAACTGTGAGGTATGTGTTCCAGATGGATTGTTTCACGATTAATAACTATGGATGATCTCCATGAATCATTTATCTTCTTCATTTTGACTTGGCGATCAAAGCAATAGAACAATGGAAACATTGCGAAGACCACTGCAATAACAAACTGGGTTCTTTTTGGTGTTACGTGAGGTTTAGTTCTTTTCGTTCACCAAGGTCCTGTAGTTTTGAGGTAAAAGAGTTTGGCGCTCTGTAAGACTGTAATAGACACGTAAGTAAGAGAGAATCGTCGTATAGCAACGCAATCACAAAGTGCAATGTTGGTCTGTATACTAATAAGTTGACGTTATTAGTAAAACAATGACATTTTAGTATGATGAGAGTACGACTTCATGATTTTGCCAAAGTTGAGAAAATTGCTGTCGCAGCACGTCATTCAGATTGAAATGTCAACAACAGCCTGGTTTCTTGCAGATTGAGGCTGCACTCATGCTTATACTTGTATCCAGTATTACATTCCACCTTTTCCGTAGAAGGGTAGTCCGTTAATATAATAACTACAGCAGGCTGACTTCATATAGCAATGCAAATATTGATATCAGTGGGGTGTTAAAGTGTCAAACGTAATTCAATCGAAGACGAGTTATATCATTAGTACTGTTTGCTTGGACATTTGTGTGTATTTTGATTGAAGAAGCAAATGATCACTTCTCCCAAAGATAGCTGAACACGCCCTTGTATATAGCTACAAGTCTTTATTCTTATGAGGTAAAATTATGCTCCTCAGAATTTATTATTGTCTTAATTCTGAACGCTTGGAATAAAATAAATATACAAAACTAAGACCTTCGATTTTCATTATTTCGATTCTCGAGTAGAAATGTATACTACTGATAAAAGTTATGATTGTTTTAAACAAATAGAAAATGAATTGCTGCTAAACTACACTATGCAGCTTTTTATCCTTTAAAGCAAAACGTACCTCCAGAACAAAGTCAACATTCGAGACATATTGAATATGAAAGCTAAACTGTAACAGTTACATTTCAAATATTTGTTTTGCAGTTTGAATGAGAAATATGATAAGACAAAGGGAAGGATAGAAAGAGAACATTTTTCATATGAATGTTTTAACAGAAGTGCTGCTACCACCTTTCTGTATCTATATTGTTATTATTTTGCAATAAAATACGATAGGAAAAAAGCTTCACTGTACATTAAAAGCATAAAATATTTACTTTCATCTCTTTTGAAAGGTTTTATTTCACAAAGAGAAGCAAAAAAGCCTTATGATTATACCAGCCTCTTAGTGTTTCGTTACAGTTACAGTATCCGAGCAGTGTGTTTCATGACACTGAAAGAGATAAGGGAAATAAATTGATGTACCGGTACTAAAATTGTAGGGAGAAATCTTTGCAATTAATTTTTCAGCAGTTGTTTTTATATTCAACTCCTTGTTTTCGTTTCGTTCATGTTGTGTCTTGTTATACTTATATTTGCATCTAACTTCTTAATTTGATAGCAATAAAAGTAATGAAATATTATCTTTGTTCCCTTCATAGTTGGTGAAAACAACAACAGCCTATCAGCAAGTACACCTGGATTGTTTTTTTGTTTTTTTGCACTAGTCAACGTCTTTAAAGGTATTTCAAAAATTGTACAACAAACGCTTAAATATCAATCCCAAGTGAAAAGATACAAAAAAGAAATAAAAACCTGACTTGATTAATGTGTGTAAAACATGCTTTTAACATTTAAAAAATCCCTTTCGGTAGGCCTACAGGCTGAGGTAGGTTTCGAAGTTTTTTTTTTATTTTCAAAAATTCAAA
>JAGDQP010001924.1:6697-47330 GCA_022664845.1 Lepisma saccharinum
ATATATATATATATATATATATATATATATGTGTGTGTGTGTGTTTTCTATCTTCTTATTCTTATCTGTATATCTATCTCTCTGGTGGAAGTTTCAAAACTGAAATCAATTTCAAATCTAAAATCAGTTTCTACACGGTCAATTAAGCTATATATGTGTCTTTCCTTCTATCTCTTTTTTCTGTCTGTTTATCTCTCTGTCTCTCTACTTTCAATCATTCTGTCTCTCTCCTCTCAGTATATATGTGTATTTCTATCTCTTTTTTCTGATCTATCTGTCTCGCTACCCTCTGACTTTTTTAAAAGCTAACGTTAAAATGCAGTAATCTCCAGTCATATGATATGCCTTTCTCGTGCTGCACCTGATACTTCCCGAAAGTGTCCACTAGAGGCTATGTTGAAGGTGCCATCCTGACATTTCCCTTGTGTGACTGCGGAAAAAAACAGTGAAAAAATGTCAGAATGGTCAGCTGCAGGGATTGAATCTAGGACCTTCCAAATACTAACTCAACGCTCTACCACTGAGTTACAACGGTTCAATTTTTCCGCTCTATGCTGCACTCTAGTATAATAGAAATTTACTTGTTTTATCATATTTATACTTACAATCATTAGTATTCCGCTCAATGAAAAAAGATTCTTCAACATACCCTTAGCCCTCTCCATTCAAACCTAAATTGGGTTACCTTTTAATGCTGATAAGTACATCTAATCAGAAGATATTTGATTCAATTTTAAAATTAAACTGAATAACATACATTTGCCTGATGTGACTAAGGAAAACTCAAGCAAAAAATAAAAAACCTTCGTGAAATAATTCAGAGCTGAAAACATGCAATTTAAAGTTTAAAGCTAGATTGAAATTGAGCTCGCAGATTTCATATCAGCACTAAACGCCTGTGAATTCTCAAGACAGAACGTACATTTCTGCCAGGATTTTCATTTTTACGGGGTCCGTGAATTCTAAGGACAGGAGCTATAGTTTTCTATCGAGCAGGCTACAGGCTTTTCTATCAGGATTTCTTTTCTCCTCAAAATTCTCCCGTAATGTTGTAAGAACAACCATGCTAAAAGGATTTTCCTTTCGCAATTTTCCCACCAAAATTGATGTGTCAACCTCAGTCGCGGATTTCAGATCAGCACCAATGGAACACGCGGGTTAGGATCCTTCTCCTTGTCATTCCTAATTGACGATTTCCATGGGTTTTCCTCAGTTTCTTCTAATGAATGTGTACTTCATACCTCTAATAAGTTACTTCATTTTTTCCATCTCTGCCTCAGAAAGAGTGTTCAGCAAGGGGATGGGGGAAGGACGTCATCCGTTAGAATTATGAAGGGGATAAGTTAAGATACATATTTAGAGAAATACAGAAATTTAATTTATCTCCAAATAATCTAACAACTTCCTTCCTCCATACAGAAACTAAAAACTTTCCTTAACGCATCATGTCAAAAATAACAAATGACGTAGATTGAACGCAAAACATTTTAATCATTAAGGGACATGACCTCTATATCTTCATACAAACAGATTTCACATTTAGAATTCATCTAGAACATTTAAGAAAGCGTTTGTCATCAGGAAAAGCGATCTCTTTCCATACTATGAAATCAACTGACAGTACGTATATAGCTTAGTTAGTATTTACAACTTTATGTACACTTGTTTGTTTGAACTGATATCCCGCCTTACTCACTTTTCAAGTTAAGTTATCATGTGTAAATTCGCATAAATAGAATGATTAACTTTACTCAAGTAACAGCTACAAGGAAAAGAACTCTAAATCTTTATAATATCTAAATGTATATCTCATGTACACAAGATATACACAATTTAGACATTAATCATCTAAGTTTTTATCTCATTTATGTACACATAGTGGATTAATATCAATAAGTAAAGAGGTTTGAACCTTTTCCCAAAAGATGAAATCACCTCTCATACCGACAACATATACTTAAGTTTACTTCTGACTAAACTGACCTCTGTAACTCAAACAATGATTCGTTGCTCGAAAATTAATCAACAAACAGAAAAAGATAGTATTTTCTGTGTTTATTATCATTCTAGTTTCATTCTGTTCGTCTGACGATGAAGGTATATTTCATCTCTGCTTCACGGAAAATAATAGTACACACCTTTTCTCTATAATTCATTTTTTCAACGGTTATTAATATTGTGCTAAGGATGGGATCTACAGGGATTCTAGCAGAGTTTTCAATTTTGAGGGTGCTATAGCTTGTTTTCAGACTACAGGGATTCTACCAGAATTTTCCATTTTGAGGGTGCTATCAATTTTCGGACGATTACTGAATTATTAATATCGTGCTAATGATAGGAGCTACAAGGATTGTAACAGAATTTTCAATTTTGAGGGAGCTATAACTTTTTTTTCATAAGTTTAAGTCCAAAGAGCGTTCAACCTCAGAATTCTTCTCACAGGCGGTAGAGGCATTCTAGATAGGACCTACAGTTTTTTCTATCCACCAAGTTATAGGGTTTTTTAACCAGGATTTCTTAATTTACGAGGGTGTGTGAATTTTCAGGACAGGTCGCACAGTTTTCTATCAAGTATGCTATACAGTTTTTCCTCTAGGATTTTTAATTTGAAGGGTATGTGAATTTTCAAGACAGGGTTTCTGCCTGTATTTTCAATTTTAAGGGTTCCGTGAATTCTAAGTACAGGTGCTATAGTTTTCGATCCAGCAGGCTACAGGGTTTTCTATCAGGATTTCTTTTTCTCCTCAAAATTCCCCCGGAATCTTATACGGACACCCATCCCCAAAAGGATATTCCTTTCGCAATTTCCCCACCAAAATAAATGTGCCAACCTCGCCTGAATCATCTAATAACACATCTGGCAAATATGTAATGACGTCAAACTGCAATGAACTCGCAACTGAGCTACGAACGCCTGATGACGTCACAGCCACCATGTTACCCTTCAATGAGAGCCACCCGGGATCTTAAATGACACAACCATATCCATTTCATGATCTTCCGTAATTAACGACCTTGCCACATAATAACGCGGAAAGACGTCAATGAACTCACTATCTTCCTCCAACCACCCTTATAACACGTGCTCCTACGAAATTAACAGCCTTGGGTTACCTACACATCCATCAGCCACCATGTTACCTCACTTCCTCCATCCACTCTTATCACACGTGCTCTTTAGTAATTAACAGACTTCGGTTACCATCACACCTCATAGCACGTCACCAACGCCCCCTCCAAGGGCAATGTACTAACAACTCACATGGAGGAGGCTCAACTTACCCCAAAGGACCTACCAGCCACCATGTTACAGTACCTCTACTGCGTCCGAATCTGAACAAATTGTTTTGATATCGCTTACCCTTTGCCCGCTCGGATCATTACGGAGGACTGCTTCAATGCAATAGCCTCCTCGTTCGGTAACGAGTTGGCTAATAACAGACGTAGATGCCAAACCGTCGCATTTCACGACAAGTGTTTCCTGTAAATGTTGTTTCTTTTTCAATAGTCATTCCAACGCAATATCAACTTATACCACTTTCCATTAAGAATTTTTTCAGTTGATCCCCGGTGGAAGTTATCTCGCCACACCACTGGACATGTAAACATCACCATTTGATTCCTCATATACGCTTTGGTGATTGAATTTTGTTTGAAGTGTATTCGTGCACGAGCCGAGACACATGCCTGGCACGGGTGGTCTAATACACCCTGTATATACATGCATATATAATTGTATATATTTATATAACACTGAGAAAGAAAGTTACATACATACAGTAAAGAAAAAGTATATATATATAAGGATAGGAGAAAAGAGGATTCGATCCAAAATCACCCACAAAGTTTCTTTGGTCTCTTTGAATTCCCTGAACAATTTATTTTTCAATTTCCTTAAGCTGAATGACTACAGCGTTTTCCACAACTCCAGGAGAAAAAGCGAAGATAGAAACAAAGAAAGAAAGAGAGTAGAAAGTGCTAGTGTGTGTGAAAGAGAAATGAAACAATTCGGAAACAGTGGTAGAAATTATATAGATTTTCACACACTCTCCTTAGGAAAACCACAAATCTAAGGGGAAAACTGGAAGAGCACACACACAACTTGAGATAAAACATTAATAAGTAAAGAGCGGATTTTAAGGTGCAGCACCTTTTCTAAAAAAAATAGCTTATAAACAACCAAAGTTCAAAATATGTATTTCCGTGCATAAAACGAGCTAAAATGAATGCACTTTATTGCACCTTTTTCGTGAATGTTGCACCTTTTTTGCTAGATTAATAAAATTTCCCCTTTCTTAAAAATTTCTTTTAACCTTCAGCACCTTTATTGTCTCTTTTTTCTCTTTTTTTTAAAAAATTATACATACAGTATGTTTTATTTTCAATCTGGTTTACAAATAATTATTCCATAAATTTAGACGCAATCGTAGGCGACACAATTGCAACAATAACGGCGCTAAAAGTCAATAAATAATGTTCTGCATGTACGACATAGAGCGGAAATTTCCTTTCGTCTTTCAAAACTCCGCGATAGAAGAAAAAAGGCTGTTTTCCCTAGCACAACTGTTGCGCATGCCGTCGACGTTTCGCGTAGAAAGAAGGTTCAGAAAAAGAAATCGAGCTCTTCATTCGCACTTTGGAGTTTGGAGTCTTTGCCTTGGCTTGGTTCTGTAACAATCTGAACCAGAACTTATTCTTCTCAATAAAAGCACAGCATGCCAAAGATAAAGAAGGAAAAGTTGCGTACACTTGCAGCAGAATTCAAGAAGGAATGCATTGAAAGTGATGGTATAATTCTTCGATGTGCAGTTTGCGATGTAAATATTTCCATCGATGAGAAACGTCAAAGAAACAGAATAAACCAGCATATCAACTACAGCAAGCACGTTAAGAACATGGAACTTCGAAACCAAAGCAAAGTACGTTGATAAATGCTTTCGCTTCCGGATCTGAAAAACAGCCATCATCTAATGGGTTTTACTCACATCTTACAACAGCGTTAATCCAATCAGGAATTCCAGTCCACAAAGTAAACAATCCTGCATTCAAATCATTTCTGGAAAAGTATACGCAGAGATCAGTACCAGACGAGAGCACCCTGAGAAGAAACTATGAGGATGTTTTCGTAAAAATCAAAGAAGTGGTCGGCAAACATGAAGTGAGTTTCATGTTAGACGAAACAACTGACGAGCTGCAAAGATATATACTA
Source organism: Lepisma saccharinum (assembly GCA_022664845.1). NCBI lineage: Eukaryota > Metazoa > Arthropoda > Insecta > Zygentoma > Lepismatidae > Lepisma > Lepisma saccharinum. The sequence goes on from JAGDQP010001924.1 coordinate 11,907, forward strand.
AATGTATTGGTATTTCCATTATCTGGTGAGTGGGTGAAACCGATGATGTTCAAGATGTAATAACTCGAGAAGACAAATGCCTGCACAGTAATGTAATCCTTCCATGATTCATGCATGAAGCTGTGGCCAGAAGGCATAGAATACGATAAAGTCAGATTGGTTGTGGCCGTTCAAGTACGTTATATGCTGTCGGCGTTTCAACAACTAAAGGGCATGTACCCAAACCTGAATCATGTCACATGTATTGCACATGGTCTGCACCGTGTTTGTGAAAGTATAAGGGAAGAATACAGTAAGGTAAATGAATTCATTGCTGCTCTAAAAAAGATTCATGTGAAGGCGCCTAGTCGTCAAGCTTTGTACCGAGAAATAACTGCCCTCCCTCTACCACAATTTTCTGTCATAATCAGATAAGATGTGCAGTTTTCTTGTGCGAAACTTTAGACAAGTTCAAACAATTTATACCTGCCCTAAATGCAACAGACGCAACAGCCATCAAACATATCAGCAAATGCTCAACGATCAAGACCTCCAGGTGGAACTTTTCAACGTGCATGGCTACAAGTATTTACTAGATGTGATTCAAAGTTTGGAAGAAGAAGGTATGGAGAAAGAGAAACAGTGGGAGAAGTTATCAAGTGTAAGGGACAACCTTGACGGATTTGCTAGGAACAAATTTGAACTGAATTTGCGAAACAATCCGGACGTAGAAACCTTTGCAACGTCAACTGAACTTCTCTTCCGTGTGCTTACAAGATATGCACCACTGGTTTCCGTGGATGTCGAGCGAAGTTTCTCCGCATACAATTATGTCCTGAGCTCCAAGCGACAGAAACTAACATTCGGAAATATAGAAATGTTGTGCATAATCAAGTATAACCAGTTTCTGAAAACCCAGTTGTATGTAACGGTTTCTCAAGCCACAATATTGCAAAACGTTTTTTTTTAATATCCAGTTGGTTTTAACGACAAAAAGAATGTTGAATTTTGTACAACTTTATGAGATTAAATGAAACAATTCTTGCAATTAAGGTAAAATGTTTAAAGCCAAGATTTTAACAATATTTGCTGGTTTTGAATAAAGAATGCTCATGTAAGTGTATACTATATCACTTAATAAAGATATCCTATTACCACCTTCTTTGCACGTTTTTGAATGATTTTTCAGCATCTTTTATTCCCTTTTCCTACCACATTTTTGCTCCTAAAAATCCGGACCCTCTTTATAAGTAATACTAGTATCCCCCTTACATAACTTCTTAACGAAGCGTGGAACATTTCTCGCAAGATATGCTCAAACTACCGAATTACCAGTACTTTAGTTTTAAAGTGGTGGTCCCAGCATGAATCCATGACTCTTGTCTTAAGAACCGAGCATTTAAAGAGGAATACTACCAATTCTTTTTTATCTTCTTTTTCTTATTACTTACGTACACACACACACACACACACACACACACACACACACACACACACATATGTGTATATATATATATATATAGTAATGTTTAGGAACATTTAGGAACATAGCATAATCATATTATCATATTCAGCAGTTTTCTATCCACTGCAGAATGAAGGTCTCCCTTTTTCTTTCCACATATCTCGGTATGCTGCTATACTCATCCATGTAGCTCCTGAGAAACTTTTGATTTCATCTACCCATCTTGCATTTGAACGTCGTGTCCTCTCGGTCGTTTCTTTTCTCTGAGAACCAAGTGTAGTACATTCATTGTCTACCTTCCATCTGTTCGTCTAGCTATGTGACCGGTCCATCTCCACTTCCTATTCTTCGAAGTCTTAATTATATCTTCTACCTTTTTTTTTTTGGATGCGAATCCATTCATTTGCCTACCTGCCCCTTCTAGATATTTATAGCATGCATCTCTTCATTGCTCTTTGAGTGACTTGAGTCGTTTGCGCATTGAATGACCAAGTTTCAAAGGGTTACATCATTACAGGTAAGACACATGGATTAGAAACTGTACGTTTGAGACACATTGGTAGTTTGCATTTGCTTATAAACTGTAGTCTTCCAAACGAGCATGGGGCGCATGAATTCAAGAATTTATAAAGTGACTTTATATCAGAGGGCGCCTCATGCTTTTCACTCTATTCATGTATAAACAAAATTATTTTTTACCTTTTAGTACGAATTGTTTAAGAAAAATGTGTCTTTAAAAAGTTTTATTATTTTTTCTCAAGGTATTTTGTGAACCAAATCCTAAAGTGTTCGGTAAGCAGCAAAATCCCGTATCATTGCTGGTTAGTATTTATTTTAGGATAAAGAAGTATGTATTAAAATATTGAAATATGTTTCTAAAACATATAAATATATAGAAATATATGTAAGTAACAATGGAACCCGACTTACATCACTGTGCATAATTTCGTCAATCTATAACGTTGGGAAATGAGATAAATTAACGTTGCAAGATTTGAGGACACGACAAACCATTGTAAAACTTTCGTAAACTTTATTGTATATGTTCCGCTGCAGTAACTGTTGACTTCGGCCCGTCACGATTATCCGTCACGTTCGAGTTAAAAGACACCCATCCCCTGCCGGGACCTGAATCCGGGACCTTCAAACCGTTGGCCTAACGCCTTAGACCGTACGGCTAGCCGGTTGGCTCCAAGAACCATTGTGAACTAAAGAAAAGAATGTTAAAAAATGATTGGTAAAAAAGTGAAATCTTTAAAAGCCCGAAACTCAAAAACTACTTGCCCTAGGCAGCTCAAACTTGCACCATTCCTTTCAGAATTTCAAGAGCTGTAATTTGGCATATTAGTTGATCTTACGAATTCAATCTTTTTATTAAAAATACAACTTGTTTCTGAATAACTCAAAATCGAAATTTTTATTTTTGGGGAAAAATATATGTTCAATGTGCTTTTGACTAGAAAGTATTTGCCAAATTTCATTATGGTATTTCAATTGGATCATGTTAAAAAAGTAACAGAAGTACACAGCCACTTATGCATAACGTGTATAATTAACTTTAACGACAGTACTCATAATGGCTTTTAGCAATGCAAGTTTAATTGATTAAAATGTTGCATACAGTATTATCATTTCAGTTCTATTGTAGAACAAACCGAGCCGCCGTTGCTCAGAGATAGAGAGAGCATTGGGGGACCCTAAAGCTAGTTGTTGCTGGTAAGTTCTAACACACAACATATTTAGGTAGAAGTACAAAGATTTTATCCCAGGTTGGAATGATATTCAGGATTAACAACCGGGGATGAAATCCTCAGGGACCAGGGAAAATCCCAGGTATGTCCTCTGATAAATCGAACACTGACCACATGTACATCATAAGTTAACAAAGTTTCTCCCACAGCACTGTGAGAATGACATTTCAAATTCTCTCTCGGGCCCTGTATTTTCCCCCCTTTTCTTTCGGCGGTAAACAATTCCGCTGTTGCTTTTTGTTTTCAGATGGAGGTAAGCTATGTTTGTAGAAGTGAAAAAAATTAGAATTTGTATGTATTTATTTATTTACTGTACGGATATTTAATGATGGATAAAAATCCGGGGGTTTATTTTTAAAAAGCTAGGGAAAAAATGAAAAAATCTCAAAAGCTGATTGGTTTTAGGCTTAAACTGCAAGCACTGTGAAGTCTTAAACAACCTCTCTGTCCGTCTCTCGACAACTTTCAACGCAGGAATTAATAGGTACATGAAGGTGGTCAAGGTGTCGCAGGAAAGGTCCTGGCGAGGCGAGTTCAAACCCGTATGATTCATCCAGATCGCAGGGGTGGATTCCAAGGTACTTGGGGCAATTTTCAACTCAGAAACTCGGCCATGAAGATGGTTGATGTGGTGTTGAAAAGTTCTCTTCGAGACGAGTTAGAGTTGGTATAGATCCCTAGATCATAGGATAGGGTCTCGAAATACGATGGAGGCCATTTCCTACCCTCTTCCTACCTCATCCCGGCCTGAGCCAAAGATGCCTAAAGGAAATAAATAAATTTAAATGATTCTAACCCAAGAACCTAAAGAGTCTTATTGGATAAATTCTCATTTATAATTTTAATGTTTTATAAAACAACCTCTTAACATTTTTAGGCTACTGAGTTATAAGATTTTATATTTAATGTCTATGCATAATTTAACAATGACATATATATTTAATAAAATTTGTCATTAAAGTACTTAAGTAATGGTATTTAGTGTTTAAGTGAGTAAGTTCGATCGCAGCGCCAAGTTCCTAGCCAAGTCCGAATTCGGACAGTACGATTTCGGACAGTACGATTTCGGACAGTCCAAGTCGTAATTTGTACAGTCCAATTTCGGACAGTCCGACTGAATTGTCCGCGGATTACACGTTTTTAGAAGTCTGAATAAAGAAGTCCGAAGTCCGGATATAAGGAAGTCCGGATCTGTACAAGCCTAGTAAACACTATGCTCAGTCTTAATACCACTGGCTTGACTGCACTAGACCATGTAGCATGTGCCCTTTTTCCACTGGCAAATAGTGTCTTCTTTGAGAATGATTTATTTCGATTTATTTGAATACAAAAATGTTACCTTTCACAGGTTCAGTCATTACGGGAGGAGACGGTAAATGCTCTAAGATGATTATTTTACATAAAAAGCCAGTTTTCGTTGGGATGTGTGTGGAATGAGTTATTATTTCACTGGATCACTCAATTATAGCACTCGTTTTTTCAGATGATAGTACAAGTGAACTGATCCCATATTTTATACCATATTTGAAGAACTTACATTCATAGGTACTGTCGAAAGCCATCGTGGCGATTTCTCAGGAGCGTCTGATTAACATGTGGAACTGCAAGTGTCGAAGGAAGTCAGTTATAATGAGGAGTTCTGGAAGACGATAGCTCTCGCACGACGCTTTTGAAACTTTTTCGAAAGTTTTGGTGTCCGTGGCTACGTTCTTAGTGGATGATGGTGTTTCTGTGGATTGTGAAGAGACCTAAGCATGAGGTCTAGCTGCATTGAGGCCAACGGTTCAGATCATCCATCTCAAGCGAAAGAAAAAAGTTAAATCAGTTGCATGTGACAAAGACCATCAAATTCAAAGGCAACACAAACACCTTTTCGGTGGCTCCTACACTGTACAAATAGGAGGCACAACGTTCATCCAAAAAATGGATACAGTTGAGATGCATCCACTTTTTTGGTAAACCTATTTTCAACAAGTTTTAGGTTGAATGTTCGTCCAAAAAGTGGTAGTAAAACGTTTACGTCGCAGTAAAACCATCAAGAGGTTAATGATTAACCTGACGTCGTGTTTAGTGTTTGCAGCGCGTCATATATATGTCTTTCCAATAAATTTCATTGAAGTAGTGCATTTTTTGAAAGCAGAAAAGAAGAAAAATCTAATATTCCTTTAAAACTAAATTAAAAATCAGGTGGTCAGGTTTCCATCCAAGGTTGAAACTGGATAAAGGTCTTATTCCCAGAACAAAACTGTTTCGACACCAAATTGAAATAGGAGAAATGAATGTTATTTCTTATCCCAGTTCACATATAATGAAATTCTCGATGACGAAACTTCATCAATTGCAATTCTTAAGATAATAGCCAAGGTGCCCCTCAATTAACTCGGGACTTACGAGTTGCACCGAACGGGATGACACTTGGTACTTATATATGGCACCATGCAAGAGTAAAATATTACTCATGCGGCACCAACCATGTGAACATAATTAAAAACTGGGTAGAACTCGAAGCATCAATTTATTTCAACGGAAACTTTTCTTCTACATAGAAAAGCTATTTACCCTTCTTAAACCATAAACTCTCTCTCTCTCTCTCCTCTCTCTTATCTTTTTCGCAGACGGTAATGCCGTCTCTTCGGTTATGTTTTGTATTTTATCTATATTTTACTATATTATTGATGGTCTAAGTGATACTTATTAATGTTCGAATGTTTTATGGCAGGGCTAGGCAATTTTATATTTGCATGTTGCATTGATTCTATGCTAAGGTTGGGTATATGTCTTCTCTATGTTCGGGCCGTGGATATCTCTGGAGTATTGTTAGATTTAGGCTTGGATCGTATGCATTATCTAGTCTGCATAATTCCAATATATGGTGTAGTGGTGAATGCTGATATCTAGGTTTGCTGTCCTGCTGTGCATCCACATGGATAGTATATAGAAGCCCTGGATGTGCTGTGTTCCAGAGTTTTTATATATTGCTATGTCTGAGCTCTTCCAAATGTTCTGTTATTGTAGGGAACGTAAGTCTATTGTATAACAAATAGGTTGGGCTAGGTAGCTTAATTCGGTATGCGATACGCAAGGCATGACGTTCCAGTATGCGTAGGCGATTGTAGAAATCAGTATTGGCTGCGATCCATGCTACATCACCGAATATTATACACGATCCTAAGAACACTTTGTATGCTTTTAAAATAGTTTCACTGTTAAGACCCCAAATAGTATGAACTAGCCGTTTCAGAAGTGTTACTCGTTTTTGAGCTTTATTGTTGACATGCTGGAGATAAGCTTTCCAGTTGAGATGTCTGTCGTATATGACCCCGAGATATTTTGCTGATTTACCTGGTCTTATTACTGTGCCATCTACGTGTATGTTTAATTTGGTAGGGTTTCGGTGCACTTTATTTCGAGTTAAACCATAAAACCTGATCCTACCTTTTACATTCATTATTTCAATATAAACCTTGATAATATTTCAGTTAAGCATAACATCATAGACTCTAAAATATCTATCAAAAAACATAACAGAACAAAACATTATTATATTGCATCGTAATCACTGGCGTAACTAACGGGCCCGCAGTGCGGGAGGGGGGCCACCAGGGAAAGGGGCCCCGTGTCCAATCCCCGTAGCCTCATTTGTTGAAAATGCAATGAGACAATAAAAAATATTTCAAAAAGACATGTCAGTTATTAACTCGAAAATGTAATCTGATTCGTGATTCATTGTGTGTGTGTGTTTTAATAATGTGATGTGCAATTTATACCATACGAGTTTATCAAGTCTCACACAGACATTTTAAATGTGTGGATACACACATTACATGCCTTTGTTTTATTTTCCCGTAAAATCCGACTGGTGAAATAATGAAGGCAAAAGGAAACGCACCGCTACTCTCTTGGAAATGATTATTGTTTCACTTACGCGTTTTTTTCACTTGTCTACAAAACTCGGAGTCTTCATTGTTGATGCAGTCATATGATTTTAAAAGTTGAGGTAACAGTCGACAGGGGAGGGGGATAGCCAGATGAGAGTTAATAATTCAGTAAACATAACAATAGCAGGAGTAAGATTGGTTGCGTGTGCGGTGTGACGGTTTCTACGATTTGTAAATTATTCTACGATAAGTGGACTGTACTATATAATAGTAAAGAAGTGGTCGTTTCCGGACAAAATTGTATGTGTTAAGTGTATGAGTGTATGTGTTTTTTTTATTGTGAATGTGGTGGAACGAAATGACGAGTAAACAAACATATTTAAGTGGGGCTCAGAAACGAAAAAAAAAACAGCGTGAGAGAGAAGAAGCAGTGAAAAAGCTGACGAAAATCGATGTGTTCTTTAAAGACGCTGTTGGTGCTGGGCGTAGTGGTTGTAGTGACGATAGTTCGAAAGGCACTGATCTGGCTCAACCAATTTGTAGCAAAGTATCTGAAGATACCCCTGTTCAAGAGTTATTTTCGGAAAGTGATCCCAACACCGAGGATATGGATTTAATTGATACAGACCGTGGACGTTTCACAGGTGAGTTAAGTGAAAACCTGAAAAATAAAATAGTAAATCTAGAACCTCATCATCCTAAAGGTCCTTTTCCAAAGGAGCCTGTAACAAACCGATCTTTCAGTTCACATTATTATCATGTTAAAACCAAGACTGGTCAAGTTATACATAGATTCTGGCTTTGTTATTCATTAATATTGAACGCAGTCTATTGCCATGTATGTTGGCTTTTCTCGGATCGACTCAACAAAAAGTTTTCAGATGCTTGGTGTAACGGAACAATTAAAGATTGGCAAGAGTTGGCAAAGAAGATAGAAAAGCACGAAACATCGAATAATCACCTCACACCCTGTTTAACATTTGAGGCTTGGAAGAAAAATAAGTGTGTTTTATCCAACCTCTTTCACGAAGAGTACAAAAAAGTAGCTGCAATTCTCTCGCGAGTTTTGGACGTAATTTTAACATTGGCCCGCTGTAACATATCTTTTCGTGGTCATGATGAATGTTGTACATCTTCTAACAGGGGAAACTTTTTAAGTATCATTGAGTTACTTGCTAGGTATGATCCTTTATTAAAAGCACATCTCGAGAATGATAAAACTAGGACAAAATACTTGAGCCCTGATGCAGCCAGTTTTCCTCTTGTATATAAATTATAAAATCTGCATATCCTTATGTAAATTAGTCTACGTTAATTTGCTTATATGCAAATATTTGTGTTTATGTTATATTTTCTCTTTCTGATTTTCCCCCATCTTCTTATGGTCGACCATACCACTACTTTCTTCATTTCTATCTTCTGTATGTTATGTTTCTAGAAGTGTTAAGGTTAGATTTAAATGGTTATGTAACAATTAAAGTATATGAAATTAAGTGAATCTGTTTGTGTATGTAAGGTTTGATATCGAGTGTGGATCAATTTGTAATAATTTGTGTGGGATTAATGATGTGATTATTGGATTTATTTCAAAAAAGATATTTCCAATGTTAATCTTTTAGATAGTTGGAAAGTTGCTAATTTCGTGTATGTCAGCGCATCAGAGTCGGGTGTAGCGATGTAAAATATCCAGTATAACGGGACTCAGTCGGTTTCTTTGAATTCACATGTACAAGCTTTTCTTCATTGCAGTTACCAGAGAAGTTGAGGCTAGGAAATTGAGGCCTAGTGTGTGGGCAAGTCCAAACACTGGGAGGTAGAGGACATTTTGAGTCAGGACCCCGTTTCGTTTTCTTCTTCGTTTTCGTTTTCTTTCTTTTCTATTCGTCTGCTGGGTTCGGTTTTATATTAGCGGGTCTCAGGCATATCGAGACAGAACAACCCAGCTTTTCGAGGGATCAACACCTCTCCGGAAAACCTCTCTCTAGCAATGCGGCGACTTCAGACTTAAAAGCGAAATAGTATATTTTAGACTTAGTGCAATTTTTGAAAAGTTGGTGATAGAATTTTGAAACAGTAAATGTGCGAGAGGTGGTAGAGAGGGCAACAGGAGTCTTGGCCAGAACTATGTGCGTGAGTACTATCCTTGTTACCCGAATTTATTTGAAAGCCAAATGAAAGCCATTAACAACACCTGGCTCGCGATTTTAAACTTGGGTTGAGAATGTGTAATAATCTCATGTCTTTGTGTTTCAGCACTTGCACACAAGAACAGAAGCAAATATATACGTGTCTCGCACGGTGCTAAATCTGATTACGTGTGAGGAATCAGGTGAGCTAGCGGTAACCCTGGTGTTGCCTGCAATATTGCTAGTAAACAGGATTTCCTCCCGGACCTCAGTATAGTGCACCCCCATGGGTTGGGAAGCTGAGCACGTCCAATATGTGTAGGTTTGTCAAAGAGAAGGTGTACAAGCTGGTCGTAAGTCGCTAATGGTGTGTTAGGATTTAAATTTGGGTTTACACGTACGTTCCCGATTAATATTTGTGAAACGAATTTGGGGTTGGGTTCAATTCCCGCGAGAAGTAATTTTGTAACTAAACGATTTCAAATATTAGAATTCCTAAAAATTTGTCCTTTGCCTCCACGACGTCAACATATCCGGAAGAAGATCAAATTTGTAAATATATAAATAAATTATGTCATATTTTATATCAAATTAATTGTATAATTGAATTAACCTTTCTTGACCTAGTCCACGATATATTGTATGGTAATTTGCGAGTCCCATTGCCGATATTAGGTTCGAAAGCCCTGCTCTAGCTCCTTTGAGCAATTTGAAACTGAACTATCCGTGGCATCAGTAATTTCGACAATTAAGAGCAGAACCACTAACTCTAGCCCCAAAATACAAAATGAATTTATTTTACTTTTGTCACAGTCAGTTCGAAGGTCAATAGTTCAACATATTAAACAAGTTCCTTTCTTTGCACTTTTGCTAGATACAACTCAGGATGTGAGTAAGATTGACCAGCTGAGTGTGGTAATCAGATACGTTAAAATGGACCCGGGAAAGTCAATAAATATATGCGAATCGTTCATTGGTTTCTATGAAATGGAGAATCAAAGTGGGCAGACTTTTGAAAACGACATTCTTAAGATATTGGAAGATCTGCAGTTAGATCTGAATAGATACCGTGGGCAGGGGTACGATGGCGCGGCTAACATGAGTGGAAAGTACAATGGTCTTCAGGTTCGTATAAAAAAAAACAGAGTGCAAACAGCTGATTATGTGCATTGTGCGGCTCACAATTTAAATCTGGTGTTAAACGACTCTGTTAGTGATATTAAATATATAAGGGAATTTTACACAATTCTACAGGAACTTTATATCTTTTTTAGTGAAAGTTTACCAAGATGGCAGAAGCTGAATAGCCTGACTATCAAAATAACCCTTAAAAAATTGTGTCCTACCAGATGGTCTTCTAGATTTGATAGTCTGTTTGCTTTACAAAATTGCTTTTTGCAGGTGATGGTATGTCTTGAGAATATAATTCTGCTTTCCAACAAACAGACTGAAAGAAACACGGCTGAAACTTTAAAGAGGAAGATGCGTTCTTTCGAGTTTGTAGTTACATTTGTGTTTCAAAGTAAGATACTACAAAGTACCAATATTGTTTCGAAGCTTCAACAAAAGTCAATCGATTTATTAGCATCCACTTCCCTACTAAAGCAAGCTCGAAATAATTTGATCCAATTAAGACAACAATTTCCGAAAGTATTAGAGGAAACCGAGGAAATTGCTAATTCTTGGAAAATAAATGCAAATTTCAAAACAACACGGCAACGTCGTATCAAGACGTTCTTTGATGAAATGGCAATTGATGAGAACATCCAAGACTCAGAATCAAATTTTCGAGTATGTGTTTTTAATCGTTGCTTAGACATTATAATCCAGCAGCTAACAGTACGTCTTCAGAGTATGAAAGACATCGGAGAGAAATTTTCTGTACTCCAGCCACAAGAACTTTACAGTTTATCATCCAAAGATATCGCGAAGAAGGCTACACAACTTTGTGAATATTATTCTTCTGATCTGTCTTTCGAATTTCCTGAACAACTTCTAAGTTTTCGATCCATAATGACAGAACGAATACGTGAACTTTCATCCATACAGCAACTGGCACAGCTGTTAATGGTGGAAAATTCAGCTTTTGCCAGCAGTGTACCTGATTTGTGTACCGCTTTGCAGCTTTACCTCACCCTGCCAGTTATCACAGCATCCCCTGAACGCTCATTCAGCAAACTTAATCTTATAAAGACTTATCTACGTAGTACTATGTCGCAGATAAGACTCAGTTCATTAGCCTCACTCTCCGTTGAAAACGAAGAAAGCCAGAATATAAACATTGAGAGTGTGGTAAAGGAGTTTATGTCTTCGAAACAACGTCGCTTCGGGAAAATGTGACCAAGATCTGCTAATGGTAAGTTCAGTTGGTTCATTATTTATTTCGTTTAATTACTATTTATTTAGTTAAATTCTTAATCTTAATTTATATTTTAATTTATTATTAGTTCTTCATTTATTGATAATTGAATAGGTGAATAATCAAGGAAAAATGTCTACATTTTTGAGAGCAGATACTGAGATAGTTGTTTTATTCATAAAGCGGTCGCATGCTTACACGCAAAAAAAAAAAAAACTTTTGTTTTATTTACCGGCTACGGGCAAGTAGATAATATTTTCTCACTCCAGGAAAAGTTTAGCCAGTTCTGTTTACTTGTGTTAACATCAGATTATACTTCTAAATAATAAGAGAAAGGTTCAAAGGAGGGGGCCCATTTGTAAATATTGCGGGGGGCATGCGATCTTAGTTACGCTACTGATCGTAATCAAGTAAATAAAAAATAACAAACAATAGTTTTATCTTTATCTAACAAAGTTAAAGGACGTTTTCCCTAACGCGACATGTTAGCCATAATTTTATTTCATTCGTAAACAAACGTCACTTTACTTCAAAAGGCTAAAATCACTTAGAAAACTATATTTAACAGCGAGAGAATATGAATAATACTTTGAATTCTGAATAAATCTTTTCTTTTATATATTAAAGCTTATTTCATCATTAACCACTCCAAACAATAAATACAGCCATAATATTGCAGCATATGAGGAGACCTACACATAACAAGGTCCACTAGCACACTGGTTTGATGCTCTCGCCACTTGGCTACGGAGCAAGTTGGTACTCATGGCTTTCCGAGTGATATTTCTAGCTAGGATTTTACTGCGAAGGAGGTTAACCATTAACATGTTGATTTTACTACGAAGAATGTCTCGGGAAGAAAGGGAGTTACGTTTGCTACAGTGTAAAGATTCATACTCACCCTAATGTTTCTTTCTGCCTACGCAATTATTGTTGTTCTAGGTTCGCAAGTGTACTAGTTCTAGGTCTTGTTTTTACTGCGTATATACTGTACGAAACAAATAGCCACAACCTAAGCAACTGGAATGAGGATTATCCACAACACCACGTGGCCCTTTTGGCGGCGTTTCTATGCAGAAAAGCAACAAGTCGACATTGCACTGTAAAAAGTGGAAACACGAAATGGATGAAAGTTACTCCGCTTTATGGAGAAACAAAAGTCTAAAATTAGCGTTTTGTTGTATTTACTCTTAAATGAGGTTATAGTGTAAACCCTTTAATGTAAAGGCTAGTAACCTTAACTCCATTTTAAAGTTTAACATTTTCTTTGTAATGGCTTAACGTTAACCGAAAATTGGCTGAAACTGGCCAAAGTGTTTCGTCGGTGAATGTTCAGCTTATTTTACGCTTAAAATCCGGTCATTTTCTGATCGAAGTCTAAGCTAAACTTGCCGTTTTGAGGTTACGTACTTTCGTGGATTAAGTTTAAGCCTTGGTTGGATATTTTATAATCCAATAGCAGGAGTAAAGTTACTTCCTTGTAACTGAACGCCCCACTATTTTGAGTGTTTATGTTGCTTTTACACTGTGAATAGTAAACAGTTGACTGGTGGATCGAAAACGACATGATTGCATTGGTGGAAATAGGAATTAAATTGGGTATAAATCTTTACACAGTAGAAAACGTATCTCTCCTTTATTTTCTCTCCCGACATTCCTCGTAGAAAAATCTACATGTTGATCATTAACCTCCTGCGCAGTAAAGTCCTAGTTATGAATATCACTCGGAAAGCGATAAACACCAACTGTCTTTGTAGCTAAGTGGGGAGAGCATCTGATCAGTGTGCTAGTGAACCCTGGATCGAAACCCAACCACCTGAACTTTTTTTTTTAATTTTAGATTTTAAAGGAACATTACATTTTCTTCTTTTCTACTTTCAAAAAATGTTGGCTTCAATGAAATATGTTGAAAAAGACATATGCGCATTTTGAAATTTTACAGAGTGTAAAACGTTCAACCGAAAACTGTCTGAATGTATGTTAATCCCAAAAGTGGAGGCAGCTCAGCTGCCTCCATTTTTTGGATGAACGTTGTGTCTCCAATTTTTACAGTGTGGTTGATGTTTTTGAGTAGTTAACAATTTGCAAAAGCACACTTCCATCGGATTCCGTTTACACTATCAATGGAGTTTTTCTTTTGCACCACGCAGTGTATATGTGTCGGGCTACCTATCAGTAGATATGTCTACAATATGCTGAAAAATGTTAAGGGAAACTACGGACAAGGAGTTATTGTAGTTTATATAGCTACTCCGTTCCGAGTACGAAGTATAGAAGCACGAGAGAACAGGTAAAAGTCGGCGATGGAGGTAGTCATCGATGATCTCAAACCAAAGATTGTACCTTAAGTTGTTGTTTTAGATCCAAAATTAAATTGGTAGTTCCTTTAATTAACTAAACATCTCAAATTTGCTGCTGTCAGTGTACTGAAAACTTTCAACTATGCAAACTCATTAATAATTTTAATATTATGACACTTGACGAAAAAGGAGAGAATTCAGTTGTAGTAGGAGAAAATCCAGATCTACTGGTCCTCTTAGCTGCACACCCTTTACTGACAACATTTAAACGCTGAAGCCTTTCAAAACAAGACGCTCCCAAGAGTGTTTCTTCCAGAGAAATGGATGCCTGAGCCTGAGATACCTAAAGGGCTTCTAATAAATTCAAAATTCCAGAAAAAACTGGAGGTCAATCTCAGATATATTCTTACCAATCTCCTTTTGTTTCACGTATACACAGGATGTGACCTCTTCTGCACCCTTTAGGAAGGGAAAAATGAATTCCTTCAATAAGTTTTAATAATGCTTTAAGAAGACATAAACCTGTTCAAGAAATTGAATGCTACTCATCTAGAAATAGCAGCATTAAGATAGGCATTTATTCTCGCTTTATATGACTAAGTTTTCAACTATAAGATGGGCAACGAGAGACACCGGCAATACATGAGCATTACATATAGCAAGGCAGTGGATCTAGTCGACATTTCAATTGGCTTTATTCCTACCGACGTAACATTCACATTGAGTTTTTCACAACCTTTGTATTGGAAAGGCGTGTATTAAACAACAACGTCAATATAATATACCTATAGTAATTATAAATTAATAGTCAGTAATAAATATAAACCTATTATAAGCCATAGTAAACCGACAGTTAAAAACATCATGAACATGAGCTCAGACCAAGTAGTCTTGACCTCATGTAACCATAGGATTTGCTACCTTGGTCTAAACTGCTCGATCATATGTGATTATTGTGCCGGACACGGTTGTGAAACCGCCCTCGCAGTCCTGATCAGAATCACATTAAAGAGGTTTTGGGAGGTCTGTGACACATGAGAGCCATACGAATACTTGGGTGAGTGTTGACATTCTTCCCATTTGTATATCAAACTCTTCAATGAGAGTTAATTGTTGTACCGTTTAAACATATTTAAAACTATTTCCCATGTTGATTTTCCCTATTAAAGGCGACAGATATAAAATATCATTAAAAATTGGCAGAATATCAGTTTTATTTCAATAAACGGGGCTGGAAATATCAGTTAAGCTTTGAAACGAAGTCGGTAGCTCACTTTATTTAAGCGCTCCATTCAAATTGCAGAAACTAAATATGTCGGCGTTTTCTTCAAGATGGCGAATTTTCCACAGATAGGGTTTGGGGAGACTCCGGTATATTGTTCATGCTAACATTTTGAACATTATACCAATTTTCAGCTTTTAAATTGCTCTCCAATTTTGTATATAACTATTTTGGATGCTCCGACGGCTAATATACAATCAAAACAACCCGCTAAAACACATTTGAACTAGTTGTCATGTTGAATTTCTCTATTAAAGATGAAACCCCAAATTGTCATTCAACTTGGCAAAATATCAGTTTTATTTCAATAAAAGAGGGCAGAAATGTTAATTTTGTTTCACACGAAATCGATTATTTAATTTATTGAAGCGTACGATTCAAAACTACAAAAATTAAAATTGCGGCCTTTTTCCAAGATGGTGGATTTTCCCGAGATGTGATATTTAGGAATTTCGGTATGTTGTTCCCGATATCATTCTGAATATGTGTATCAATTTTCAGCTTGTTATTCAAAAATTCTGGGTCAAAACGTAATTGCACTGAACGTTTCAAGGGCCCATAATGCCATTCCATTCGCCATTCCTGTCCCAAACGCACTTTTAAAGTTTTTTCCGGATTTTTGTGCAGAATACCCCAGTTTGAATTCACAAAGAAAAAATCACTCATTGTTGTGTCTCCCTATGGTGAATTTTCATACGATCCTCTTCAACAACACACTGTCTCCTGATGTTTGGGTATCCCAGACTGTTTGTTGGACGTATACAGAGGTTGTGACGTTAGACGTGTGACCTCAGTCAATCCATGTTTTTTTGTTTCTGAGATGCGTTCCCACCAGGAGTCAACGTGGTTATTTTATTAGCACCAGCCCATTACAACGTACTTCTAAATTGTTATTTACATTGTATTATAGGATACAGTAAGGGATATTGTGGTTTGCAAATTGTGAGATTATACATAATTTGGCAAATCCATTCACAGAATAGATATAAACATGTATAATTAAACCTTCATATCTAATTTCCATGCACGAAGTGGGGTCATTCCATGTGAAATCAACACACTATTTACCAAAATTCTACCTTACCCTCTCAGATACCTATGATTTTTTGTTTATTGCTGGTCTCCATTGAGAATATTAAAAATTGTTTATTTTTCAGATTTTTTGACGCAATGGCTTATATTCTATGAAAGTTTACAAAGTCAAATTGGCCGTGTTTATCATTTACAAAATTACTTGTTACTCAGCAATGGTTGGCGCCAGAGAGCTCGGAAATGGCTCATTTTAAAGCTCATGCAATAAGTTTTCATTTGATATGATACTAAAAACGTTTGCCCAAAATGTTGTGATACTAAAATAGATAAAAAATGATTTTCTCAAAATCCCTCAAAATGATTTTCTCTATTTTTTCTTCTGTTTTTATCAAGAAATTCTTAAATGTTGGTCATACATTTAAGAACATGACCAACATTTAAGAATTTTTTAACACATACCACGAAAATTGTAAATTGGGACGATAATGCGATCGTGAGATAAAAAAAAATATTTTCTTTATATGCCTGGGGAAGAAAAGGCATTAGCGGTATACATTAAGATAAAAAGGCTTTGATAAACTTTGTATTTTGGGGTCATTTTAGTAATTAATGCCTTCGGCCCGTCTCGAGCTATTAAGATTCTCAAATCCACAAACATCCGTGCCCTAGTGGGGATTCGAACCAGGAACCCTGGAGTTGCTAGCTTAACTCCTCAGACCGAATAGCTACCAAGGTTGGCTCCACATTAAGAATTTGAATAATTTATGGCTTTTAGCGTTAGGCATCTATGACTCAGGTTGTGATAGGGAGGGGTAAGGATGCAGTAAGAAGTCGGCTAGAGCTTAAGTTTAATGTACCAACCAGATATTTATCTGGTGCGACTGACGAGAGTTCTCAGTTTCTATTTCCACGATACGAGGCCGGGTCCAGGTTCAAATATTACGTACCCGAACATGATCCATGATTTCATCCATATTATATACCAGTTCATAATAAAATAAACAATGTGGACCTAGGGTTTTCCTCAGTTACACCAGCGAAATATCGATTTGGTAACTTGAACGTAAGCTCTGACCAGTTTCTTACTGCATCCTTTCCTCTCCCTAGCCCAGCCTGAACCGTAGACACCTAACGTTAAGACCATAAGTAATTCAAATTCTTTATGCGGAGTCAACCTTGGTAGCCGTTCGGTTTGAGGCGTGTGCATTTCCGATATTTGCCAAAGATCATAACCAGACAATTTGAATACTAGGGGAGGAGTAAAATTTGTAATCAACTGAACGGGATGTAACATCAATGCAGAGTGTTGGAATCTTGTTCATTATTACATGAGGTCCAAGAATTAAAAACATCTTCCTCGCGGGTGAGAATGAACAAGTCTGTGAGAGCAGGAAAGAAACACGGGAATTATTATAGAGATGTTCTCGGGATATCAGCCAGGTGAAGTCCGACGATAGAGCCGACGTTTCAAGAACAGACATTGTTCTCATCTTCAGGGCAAGTGTACTGAGACCAGTTCAGGTGTAGTAAATATAGTAACGATAGGGGGCGGAGCTTAAGAATCCGTGTCTCTGATTGGTTGGCCTATAGCTTGACGCTGATTGGTCGTTTTCATGTATGCTTTCTTTATGACTGGTGTCCAAGTCTGACTAAGTTGAAATCCTGTATCTCTGTTGAC
Organism: Lepisma saccharinum; assembly: GCA_022664845.1. Classification (NCBI taxonomy): domain Eukaryota; kingdom Metazoa; phylum Arthropoda; class Insecta; order Zygentoma; family Lepismatidae; genus Lepisma; species Lepisma saccharinum. The sequence continues at coordinate 29,757 of JAGDQP010001924.1, forward strand.
ATTATTAGGTTCTTGTAGTATGGCAAGATATTCTTTTATAATCCTATCCCAGTAATTGGAGCTCTTTGAGATAATTTTAGTGCCAGAAAACAAAATTCTTTGTCCTTCTGTTATGCTGTGTTCTGCCAGGCCTGATTTCTCCGGATAAAATAGCTTGATGTATCTTTCATGCTCCTTGCATCGATGTTCTACTGTTCGTCCTGTTTGTCCTATGTATGTTTTTCCGCATTCACAAGGAATGCAGTATACTCCTGGTGTCTTAAGACCCAAGTCGTCTTTGACTGGACGAAGTAGGTTTCTGATTTCGCAGCGCAATACAGTCATCAGCACACTTGCACTTAGAGCAAAAGCCATCTCAGGCCAAGAAAGCCTCCCTAGTGAAGTGGAACATCTCAAGAAAACACTACTGCAGAATGGATACAAGAAAGATGACATTCGTTTGACCCTAAAAAGGACCTTTTCCAGCAAGAAGACCACCGAAGAAACTGAAGATCCAGTCAATATTGCAGTCCTGCCCTACACTGGTAAACTTTCTGGAAAGCTTGCAAGAATCCTGAGGAGACACATCAAAACCATTCACAGACCGCCGTCAAAAATCAGAAACCTACTTCGTCCAGTTAAAGACGACTTGGGTCTTAAGACACCAGGAGTATACTGCATTCCTTGTGAATGCGGAAAAACATACATAGGACAAACAGGACGAACAGTAGAACATCGATGCAAGGAGCATGAAAGATACATCAAGCTATTTTATCCGGAGAAATCAGGCCTGGCAGAACACAGCATAACAGAAGGACAAAGAATTTTGTTTTCTGGCACTAAAATTATCTCAAAGAGCTCCAATTACTGGGATAGGATTATAAAAGAATATCTTGCCATACTACAAGAACCTAATAATGTCAACAGAGATACAGGATTTCAACTTAGTCAGACTTGGACACCAGTCATAAAGAAAGCATACATGAAAACGACCAATCAGCGTCAAGCTATAGGCCAACCAATCAGAGACACGGATTCTTAAGCTCCGCCCCCTATCGTTACTATATTTACTACACCTGAACTGGTCTCAGTACACTTGCCCTGAAGATGAGAACAATGTCTGTTCTTGAAACGTCGGCTCTATCGTCGGACTTCACCTGGCTGATATCCCGAGAACATCTCTATAACATTCGCCGCCAGGAAAGCTTCAATTCTTACGGGAATTATTGTTCCAAGTGCATCAGCGCTATTTCTATTGTGGTTGGTACAGAGTAGACTCAACTTTTAGAAGGGCAGAGCGATGATTTACTAATTATTTAAATTATAGTGAATCAGCATGAAGGATGAGCGACGAATTTCATGGGTAGTATTGTTAAAATAGCATAACAGGACAACCCAACGAAACTTTCTTCTAGAAATGCAGAACGTTTCATCAAAATTACTGCCTTCATTCATTCAAAAGTTGTGCGCAAACAAAATTAAATGAGAAAATATTACAACATACTCATGAAAGTAATGATTTCTTCTTAATTTGAAGTTTACTGAAACATGTTTTGAATAAACTCTGAAATCACTGTTAGTATTATATCCGTGACAACACTACCTCTTGTAAATTTATGTTCTCCTTACTTCTCGTATCCGTAACTGGTTAATTGATGGGCAACCATATTATTTTTAACTTTCTCCTTTATCCCGGAAAAAGAAAACGGGAAGAAGTTCATTTAACTTTGATCGGTGATACGTCTTCTCCATTGAAAACAATGACAGAACAACAACTGGCATATGTATTCTATAGAACAAAGGTCAATGTTTTAGAAGACATACGAGCATTACATGTGCTAGTACATACAGCACCACTACTCCTATACAACGTTTCTAAATACTATTTCATACAAATGAACTAATTGAGCAGAAATTTCAAATAGTTTACGCTCTGGATTATGATGGCTTGTAATTCCCTGATCTTTCTCAAAAAGACTTCTGATTTCTTTACAGATTTAAAATAAAATTCATTCAAAATATTCTCGTGGAAAGCATGCTTTGTACTGACGCACATTGCGAAACAATGTTCTTTGAATGGGATGTAGGTTTCAAAGAAACGTCTGAGGAGCAATGTTTAACAGAAAATTGCGTAACCTTTCTGAAACTAAAATAAAATATACAATAATTGTTGAAAATGAGCATGAAGCTAAATCATTTCCAACCCCTCAAGTGACTCTAGTCTTGTTGTGTGGAGAAGGAAGTCAGATAAGAAGACGCGAGCAATACGTTCGAAGTCACACAATAATATCATATGATACAGAAGACTTTTGCAGGTGACATTTCAACAATACTAGTCGAGGGAGGGAATATCGAAGGAGTACTTCTACAATCGTAAAGAGCGCTGAAAGAGACGCTATCTGGGTGTGCTGATGGCATCCGTTCCACCTGGCAGGTTTCCAGCTACCGATAAACTTGTACGAGCTTCCCCTAAAAGACAAGAAAGAGAGCACAGACAATGTGAAGAAACTTTTTAGATTGTTAATACCTTACCTTCTTGTTGATAAGAGACACACTGGAAATTCTATTCAACGAACTTTCATATAATAATGAACTTCTAAACCACTTTGACGTGTGGTAAAATAACGGTAAACTGACAAATGAAATGCATAATATTAATAATCCTCTACTCCAGATCATAATGAAAATGAAATATTATCTTACGATTTTGATCAAATTGAACGTGCCACATGTACAGTATGTAAAACGTATGTACGAAAGAAACAACACAGAAAAACAACGACTGTTAAAATATTCATGGGAACTGGAAGAATATTAGTTTAGTAGGTGAAGTGACGATATGATCTATCGTTGCTGATCACAGTAACTTCTATACCTCGTAAGTGTAATTTCATTGCAATGGATTATTCATTATGAATGCCATTAGTTTTGAACTATAACGGAACATGTTCGAAAACTTTAAAGGAATCTGAGAAGTATAATTAAGTGATTAAGCCAATATGGTGTACGAGTACTAATTTATAATGTTACGATAGATTAGATACTTTGGAATTTGTAATTCAAAAGCATAGAGTAATGGGTAATAATAAACATTAACAGTATATGGGTGCAGTTGGTACACCATCGTTCACAACGACAATAGACCATTTCTTGGGATTATCTATATTACTACTGTGTACTGGTGAAATACTTACAGTATAGAGCAGGGATGGCCAAATGTGCCTAATCTAAGAGAAATACACACAATAAAAAATAATTCAGATGTGCAACGCATGGAAAAATTACTTTTTTTTTTTACTTTCAGAGTCAATGCAGATCTGTGCCTGGATCAACATAGTAGTCAAAATCAAGACGATTATACATCACCTGTTTATAGCGCTTTTATCATAAACATTGGCGATTGCAGGAGTACCAATCAACGCGGAATTAAAGTCCGAAAGAACGAAAGGAAATCACTCTAGTATCAAAATTAAACGACGTAACTAAAGTGTGGAAATGAAGCAAGTATGAAGAGATAAATTCATCTTCTAGTATAACGAAACTCAAAAATAAAATAAATAATTTCGTCCCTGAAGGCTTGAACATGAACAAGCAAAATTTAGATTCCTAAGCAGGCGAAACGAAATTTAGATTCCTAAGCAGGCGACGAAATTGGGATGTACTATGGGTTCCAAAGGAGTATTTGATCGATTCTATCTTGCATTTTGATATCCAAGCTAACGGAAGCCCAGAAATATAATTCTGGCAAACCTCTTTTCGTAAACTTACATAAGAGGTAATTTCAAAAATTCTGAGTTCGAATCTAAAGTCCAAGTCTGAAATATATTTTGAAATCCAAAATGGCCAACGTACGTAAAAGTATAATTTTAAGATTTCGAAAGGTGTTGTATTCTAAGGCAATCTTGAATTCCGAAATCCGAATGCCGGCAGACGAAACACGCATGATTGTTTTTTTTTTTTTTTTTTTTTTTGACAAAATGTTTGATTTACGTAGAAGTTCATATCTATGGGCTTCGAAATACCGTAATTTCGATTCTAAAATAATATCAAACACATTGAATTCCAAAGTTCAACAGCGGCAGCTCGAAACTACAATAATGGCAAATATCAAGGTTATCGCAAAATTTCATGCACAGTGGTTACGAAGATTGTTCAGTTGGCTTGTAAAAATAAATAATTTTGAATTCCGAAATCAAAGATGGCGGTATCTAAAAATTACATGATTTGGGAAAGCTTTCTTTCTCCGATTTTTGTAAGCTTTTGAGTGCCAAGTTTCGTTCTAAATCAACGAGTGACTTGACCTTCGAAACTCAAAGAAACAGTGTCTCCGAACCTTGTAATTTTGACAAATAGTCTTATCTGTGTAAGATTTCATACCTAGTAATTCCAAAAGACACTGACATGGGAGAGTCACGATAGTTGTCGCTGATATTCTAATCAAACATAGTGCATTTGATAGAGGGTGGTGAGATATGGAGAATACAAAATTTAAGGTGAGATGGACAAGGGGCGGAGCTAGAGGGAAGGGGGGTGAAACCTCGAAATTCACATAGGTTAAATAATTGATATATCCACAGTATTTAACAATAAAGGACGGAACTTTCGGGAGGATATTTCTGAGGTCGAAACAAGTAAAAAAGGGTCCTTTGAACATGGGTCAAATTTCACTTACTTTTGGAGATACAGCCGGCCGGGTGGCCGAGAGGTCTGCGGCGGTAGGCCATCGGCTCGAAGGTCCCGGGTTCGAGTCCCGGCAGGGGCATGGGTGTGGATTTTAACACTTAACAGCTAAAGGCGAATCGTGACGGGCCGAAGTCCAGAGTTACTAGACTGGCCCATATAAAAATAAAGTTAAGTTTTGGAGATACAGCGTTTCCAATTTTGAGTCCAAAATCGACGCCTAGTAATGGGATGAAATGAATAATTCTCAATAAATCAGAAACGAATCATTGAATAAAAATTTCGTTTCCGAAAATTTGTTTCTAGCAACATGGTGGATATCATGAGTGAAAACACGATGTCATAGGTTTGTCAGTGTTGCTAACTAGGTATAAAGTTTAAATTTTTCAAATGGCAGTTCGTCATGTTATTGGATATTTTACATCGTCTGGTGATGATAAACAACATACTTAAAGCACACGCCACCGTGTTGCAAACTACGGATAAGACAGAGTTTCGGTTCAAATATCCTGAGTTCGGAAATCCAAGAATAACTTTTGAGAGATCTATTTATTGTCATATCCCATCCAATGGTTCCGATAGGTACTGAGTCCGAAGTTCGTTGATATAAACGACTTAAGTTTTGAAAAATCGTTTGATCATTTTAAAATGTAATATAAGTAGTCCCTACAGTCTTGGGTAATATTTTAAAGATAATTACGAATTCCCAAATCGATGATAACAGCAGTCGGAAAGACTTTATTTTAAAATGTTTCCCGACGATCTTGAAATTCGAGAGACGAAGAGTTACAAAGGACTTGTTGAGTTCTATTCTGAACTTGAAACTTTCAGAATGTCCACCTTGATACACCGATCTCCCGAGTGTGGTAGGTTATGCCACCACCTTTATACATAGGTTGAAATTTCATACTGATGAGTGTTTAAAGTGAAGTGCCATGGTCAATGCTCCATATGCAAATGATCATTGATTGCGTAGTACTATTTCAATCGTGTCAAAGGCCAATTCGGATTGTGGGAAATATTGTACGTTTTGAAAGATAATATTTGTACTTTTTCATGATTAGTATTTCTCATTCAGACAGTACGCAACAGTGGAGCTTTCTCATTGCCTACAAACTGAGCTTGAATAATATTCGTATACAGATGTACTTAATTTGTATATAGACCTTACTTGTACAATACACAAAAGTAGTTTCCGAATACGTTTAATTATTTAAAAGATTACTGTTTCTCTTGAACCCTAACTATAATGCAAGTATACGCGAAAGGTGAAAGGTGCATCCCGAAGTTACACCGTGTATATATTTGTATGAACGTTCGTGTCAGATATTTGTGCCAAAATTATTCATTTAGAATTTTGTTAGCGCGTTGAAATATGTATTCACATCAGTATAAATAACAGTCATTGATTGTTTGAGAAGGAATCAGTAACGGCTCGTGACTTAATGAGGTGGTAGTGCAAAAAAAGTCCAGCACCAAAATACTGAGGTTTCCATGGTTTCAGTCGAATGCCGGGATGGTACCTTCTGTAAGGCCAGGATCGCTGTCTTTCCACATTATTGCATCTCCCCTATTCCGGCCTGAACCTTAGATGCCTAAAGGCCATAAATAAATTTAAAGAAAAAATATGCAAATCCAAATCAGTCCAACCGTTTAAGAGGAGATGTGGAACATACATACATGGATAACATGACATTTATTTATATACAGAATGGGGAAATTTCCTCATTCAACAAATACGCCTTTATGATTTTTATTATTCACATACGATTGTTTTGCACACAAGGATGTGGAAAGTGAAATCTAGTTTTTAAATAACATGGAACACATTAAAGCTTTGTTTTAATGTTCTGATCTTCCAGTTTAGGCAAGTACGCAGTAATTTATTTCGGGAGGGGTCCAAAGCTTTTGGGGGATCGAATTTCAATATAAGAATAGCAATTATGTGTAAAATTGCTCATAAAATTATACTAAATTTAGAAAAAAGCTAGCTGGAATTTTGGGGTAGGGTCCGGACCCCCAGAACCCTCCCTTGCGTACGTTTAAGTTCCTGTAAGTAAAGACACTAAAACAGATATATAATTTGCAAATCTATTTTCTGAGCACAATCTTAATTTCTTATTATCTTTTCTTTTCATTTGGACTATTATGAGTTTTACCTCATAATCATATTTTGGATGGAGTGATGATGAACATGGTGGTGAGGTGCACTTGACGCCACAACACATTGGGTATTTGTTAGTGGAATGAATGGAAGATTAACTTCTGTTCAGTGATAGCTCTGAACTGATTGAGACAGTATATACCCTGTTAATGAGTGAGTGTTACAGTGATAGCAAGTATCACTTTGCGTTGCTATTACCAACTTTCTCGTACAACTATCAGTGCAACTTAGGAATTATACGAAGTTCCATGTTCATAGATAATTTCTTACTGTTTATTATATCCGTGAAGCTTTCAGCTTCATTATCATCCTGTATGTTATCCATACGTCATTTTGAAAATCCTAATTTAATTTCATAGCTTAGAACTACTTCCGGGATAGGAACATCGTCTCCACATATTGAGCACTTCACAAAATATAATTTACTTCAGTAGGTATTCGGCTTAGTCACTGTTCATTTTATTATATGGATACAATTCTTCCTGCCAATCTTATTTAAACTGTTTAATAGTTTAATATGCAAATAATAATAAATATAATATCTGAAATTATTATTAATATTAAAAAATGAAACAAGTCTTTGCTTGTAACGTCATTTCTACGATGCATTTATTTTGTTATTGCTTACTACACACTATAATGAGCCAGCCTTCAAAACTGGAACAAAATTGCCGAATATCTGAAGTTTTCTCCCCAGTTATGCACATGCGCAGAAACAACTTTTTGGGGATTTTGAAGTGCCATATTGTGGCTAGCTCCAATGTGATTCGGAGAGTAATGAATCGTCGCGTGGAATGTCACAGGTTTCATTGGGACAGGTTAGAAATATAGCGAAGAACTGTGCTTGTGTATGATATTAGATAATGAAATATACAAACATTTTTCCTTTATTCTTTGGTAGTGCCATGGCACACTGGCTGCTGCGGCTGGAAGGAATAAAATATAGCATGTGTGCATAGGTCTTGGATCCAGAAGGGTCATAGATAAGTATAATAATGACTATTATTGGAGCTCTAGCAAACAAATGCAATATTTAGCTATAATGTTGTTAGAATACATTAAAAAATACAGTGTTATGTAAAAAGAAACTACATCGACAATTTTAGATTACTAGAGGTACTGCAAAAAAAAATACATACATTTTGGATATAAGCGATTTTTTTATGAAAAGCTGCGTATTATCTATAATAATTTTAAATGTTATTGAAAAACACGGATCATACATGTGACAATTAAATTTTCAGAAAAATCAAATAACATTGCTGTGTTTAGTGGTTATTAAAGTATATAAAATTTAGTTACAATATTATTTTCGAGTACTGCAGCAATTTTATGTTCCTAAAATATATATTTAATATTTTTTTTTATACAACTACCAACTTCAACGTTGAATTTCAATTTGAATTTTTATTACATGTAAGACTAAGGCAGGGTTAGGGGAAGGTAAAGTATTCGGAAAGGTGTCGGTCTGGGTGTATGTTGTGAAGGTGACATCTCGGCATTTGCCTGGTGTGACTGAGGAAAAACCTCAGTCAGGATGGTCGGTCGCTGTGATTCAGCGTTGGAAAGTTAATTTCGAGATAAGTTACGCGAATGTTTTATAGTAATAATAAAGGACACTGCCAAACCATGTATTGTGTATATGTTTATTTACCGTTTTATTATGTATTTTAATGTTAACAGGATTTTTATGGTGGCAATTTTCATCTTATAACAATTTTTAATCTTTTGTACTTCATCGCTTTACAAATTTGTACAGTGTGTGATGTTAATGCATTTAAAGGAATATATCATTCTGTGCTTTCGCCAAAAGTATGTCAAGTAAGGTAATTGGAATTTATTATTATTATACAGAATGCAAATATAAATTATCGTTTTCCCATTGAACTAATTTGAATACACCATAATACATTGGTACCAGTGACAAGTAATACTTCCTTCGTAAGTATTCATGTCGTTCTATATAAATGTATTGTAAAATGTTTAAGTTTAAGACCCGAGGCACGAACCAAGAATTAGTTAGTAATGTTTTTATTTCTGTATGGCAATTGAGTAAGTGTGAGCTTTCAACGAACGATAATTTACATATTGTTCCAAAGCAATATCATAACCTCTGTCAATGTTAGACATCTCTGTATAAGACAGCATTTGGTTTCAGTCTACAATATTATATTCCTCCGAGACTCAGGTTTCAGAGTCACGTTCCTCGATTCACGTTGAACAGAGGAAACATAACATCTCATCCTCATATTCTATTTCATAGTCACCTTGAATGAGCAATGCGAATGAAGAGGGTATGATAAGATCATATATCGCTTAGGGTTTCAGAGCAAGGCAAACTAAATATCATATTATATCTAACCAAGCAGATAAGATATCGCCGACCACGTCATGACTAGAGACAGACAAGCAAGTGTATAGTTTCAGTGACTTGTGATTGGCTTAGAAGATCTTAGCCACTCCTCTCAAGAAGGACTATGATTGGTTATTGTCATGAACAGTAAGTGAAACTTCAAAGTAATAGATCTGTAATTTTACACCAAGTGGTTGGATTGAACGAGAGAGAACACGGAGATCATGTTCAGTATTCATATCGCTGTGGTTCTAGGAATTTAACAATGTCATCGTAATCTAACATCTACAATTCTGGTTTTCGAGGCTCTATACTCCAAGATACAGCTCTACCATGAAGTGGCCTGCTCTGAGAAATATGATGCACACACACTATATGTACTTAGACTGTACTCTTATTCTCTGTTAAACTGGATTTTTATAACTTGAAAGTCACACTCATTTGCATGATTGATAATGTAATTTTGTATGTTCACATGTTTGTTGTGTTCTTCTGATAGAATTATAGGTTAGGGAAATACTTGAGTTCGTGCCCGTTATTTACTCATGTTTTATTAGTCTATAGATATTTGTTTATTACACAGTCAAATTCAATTGTTTCATTGATACGTGTTCATTATAAACAGCAAAAACGTACTTTTTAATTATTATATTCAATTCTTAGGTAAAACTCTACAAGAAGCTCCTTACTAGTATGAGTACGTTAGAACAGCGTGAGTGAATTGTTAGTAATAAATCATACGCCCCCAAACTAGCAGGTTAGCCACGTTAGCACGGTGGAGTTCGCGCCGAGTTCTCTTCGAGAAACATAGCGATCCCGCAAATCAAAATCTTGGTGGATGTTATCCCATAGTTGAATATCATGTGAAAGCATACAGAATACGGTAGTTTATTGCCGAAAATACCACTTTCCCCCAAAAAAACTTTTTTAAAGAAAAACAAAGGGACAGTAGGAAATAATGACTGGAATTTATGTTTCTTTTTGAAAAAATGAAACCTGCGGTAATAAACTTACAACTCAGACCAGAATCAGAAAGTCGTTCAGCACAAACTTCAGATTCAGATTCTGAAGGTAGCCGAAATCCAGCTACGACTTCATTAGCAGGTAGTTCAAATTCGCGAAATTTATCTGACAGAAAATCTGATTCCGATTCACAAAATCAACACGATTAAGAAGTTATTTCAAATTCAAATTCAGATTTAAATTCAAATTCAGATAGTGACGATTCTGACCAAAACAGAGACATGGCAGCGCAACAAATCATAGTCATGCAACCGTCTTTACCATTGCCACTTTTCAGCGCAAAATAAGGCAGTATTATCCGGATTTTCAGACATTTTGACGACTATGCATTAGCAAACAATCTTTTTGACGAGAAAATAAGACCTTTTGCCAACAACATTTCTGGAACGTCACGTGAACACGTTCAAAGGTGCATAGATAGGAACAAACTTGCAGAATTAAGTTACCAGTATTTCAAAGACAAAATTATTCACTTTTTCAAAAGGCCAAGTGAAACAATTGATATTAGCATTAAATTACGAAATTGAGCACAACGCCTAAAAGAAAGTGTAATGTCATACATTCTTGATATGCAATCTCTGATTGCGAGAAGCGACACAGAGATTCTCGACAAGAAAGCAGTTTCGTTAATAACAGAAGATTTACTTCCAGCTTACATGACACGTACACTTACACACACGTACGAAAATGTAAATAACATGATTGAGGATCTCGTAACATTCGAGCAAGCTAGAATAAAAGTTTATAATGCACAGCATAGGCGGGAAAAGAATTACAGAATTACAAATTACGATCTTGATTCCTTGCCATCATCCGACGATTCGTCATGTAAATATTCAGGTGTTGACGATAAGCCGAAGATCAAAAAAGAAAGGACGAATTTACGACCCTACAGGCTCGTATTAAAAAGTTAGAATTAGGTAACCAGAAAAACACGGTCAAAATCGAAATGATCCGAAAGCTAAGCCACTCTATAGACCGCAATTTCCAGTACGAGGAAATCCCAATTATAAGGCTAAGCCATCTTTTAAGAAACAATATGTGTATCCATATGACCCAAATTTGGTACGTAAAGGTCAGCATCAGTCCCAACCACCACGTTAAAACAATTACAAGCAGAGTTATTGTGGAAACTCATACCAAAGACTAAATTACCATAAATTTTCGCGTTATAATCGCGCTACTTTTTCACTGCGTCCATAAAACACTAACATTTTGGCACCAAAACCAAAATTATCAGAATTTTGGCAGAAACACATAGAGGTTATACAAGCAACAGGTATAATAGAAACTTGCAATACACGTAGGAATACGTACAATAATAGTCCAAATTATGGCCAACACCGAAATAATTTTCATTCAAATTATGTACAGCGTGATAGAAGCAAGTGTTCCAATACTGAGAATTTAAACACAGTGGAACAATAAAAATACTACGAGGGCTTTTTACTGTTCATGTCAACGAAGAAAGTCTAAGCTATATACGAAGACCCTCACGGTTCCTTTCTGTAACAGTACGCTGTTACCGCAAATCACAATTGAAATCGACAACTGGAAAATAAGTTCAGTATCTGATACAGGCTCCAAAGTTTCATTCATTCACAGTGATTTAGTGAAAAATAAGAAACATATTCGGTATAATTCAGCTAAAGTTAAAGGAATAACAGAGAATGTTTTGGTAAACTTTATTTTTATATGGGCCAGTTGAGTAACTTTGGACTTCGGCCCGTCACAATTTGCATTTAGCTGTTGAGTGTTAAAATCCACACCCATGCCCCTGCCAAGACTCGAACCCGGGACCGTTGAGTCGATAGCCTACCGCCGCAGACCGCTCGACCACCCGGCCGGCGAGAATGTTTCGGATTTAGGCAGATACGTCATGATCAAATTCAAAATTGCAGGCAAAAATTTCAAGAATAAATTTTATCTTGTAGATCATTTTTCTTTAGACATTTTACTTGGTTCTGATTTTCTCCAAGCACAAAATTGTAAAATGGATCTTGAACTTAAAACTTTAACACTACAACATTTTAGCAGGGTGCACCAATAGTTTGATGCACATGAAAATTCGAAAATTTGTAACTTTTCACATTCAATAGCTTCAGAAGTTGAAAATAATACACTGTCTTATTATGTGACACCTAAAAGAATTTATCTTAGACCACGTAGCAAGACTATTGTACCACTGAAATTAATGTATCAAAAGATCGGTTCTGAAAACATCCTCGAACCTGCTAAGTCATTGCTGCAAAAACATAACATCCTAGTTCCTTGAGCTTTACTATCAGACGATTTTATGCTAGAAATTATCAATCCAAACACAAACAAATTAATCTGACCAAAACATACGTTTTTAGGTATGGAAGATCAAACCGCCATTTTTCATCTAGGAATGATATGGCCCGCAAGACGAAAAGGGAATGTCTCAGGAAGAATTAAAATTCTTACAGGAGGACAGGTCTCTGTTCGATTCTAGTCAAATCAAAATAGGTAATGATGTTCCAGAATATTTGCGTAAAGAAATACTACAGCTCTGTTACCAATATTCAGACACTTTTATGTGGGCAAAAGATCGTATCGTAAAGTAAAACACTATAAACATTACATAATAGTCAAAGAACCATATTCATAACGTGCTAGGCAATACCCTGTCCCTTATTGAATCCAAGAGAGAGTGAAAAATCAAATCAATCTTTTGTTGAATCAAGGCCTGATAAATAAATCGGAATCCCCGTGGATTGATCTCACAATTTTCTTGGTAAAACCAGATAATACTATAAGAGGGGTTACAGATTATCGTAGATTGAATAAATATATCTCATATATATCCTGTTCTTTAGAACCGCTTCAAGACGTAATCACAAAACTCGCTGGTAGGGAATACTATGCGAAACTCGATGTCGCCAGTGCTTTTCACTGTATCGAGCTCACTCAAGGTTGCCAGGACTTAACTACATTTTCCATACCAAATTTAGGAACGTTTCCTTAAACTCGCTTACCGCTTGGACTCTGTACAGCATTTTCAGTTTTTAACAGCATTTTTTCTACTGCATTGGCAAATATTTATCATGAAACATAGCATCATACTTGGACGATATATTAATTAGCGCAAATGATCCTTATGAGATGCCAAAAATTCTAAAATTTTTGTTTCAAAAAATGAGAAAAGTCGGATTAAAATTTTCCTTGCCCAAAATTCAAATTCTCGAAAAAGAAATTTTAACGCTTGGACACGTCATCAGCGAGAAGGGCATAAGCATTTCACCTAAGACAATTAGTCCAATTCAAAATTTTAAATTATCAACGACACCAAAAATGTTGAGGTCATTCCTCAGTATTACCTCATATTCTCGCCGTTACTGTAAAAATTACTCACAAATCGTTTAGCCTTTGCACCAATTAATTCGCAAAAATACATTTCTGTGGACTTCGGAACATAGAGTGTGTTTCGAGAAACTTAAGGAAGAGCTATTGTCAACAAAAGTTTTAGCACCGTACAGCGAAAAAGGCTATTTTTTTGCTTTCATGTCGATGTATCTTCGCACACTGCAGGTGCAGCTTTGGAAAGTTGCAAACGTACAGCAAACTCAGAGGTAGATGAGAACTGAAAACCAATTCAATTTTTTTCACGAAAGTTCCCCCAGTCATTTTTAAAACAACCAATACATACGAAAGAATTTAAAAGTTGTACTATGGCTCTAAAATACTTTCATTGTTATCTTTTAGGGAAATTCTTTACAATTTTGTCTGACTCCCGTTCTTGTGTTTTCTTTCAGAAAGTACAAAAGAGATTAGCAGTTGTAGAACGTCTGCTCTCTACAATAATGCAATATCATTTCGAAATTAGATTTATCCCATCAGGAAAAAGATATTCAGGTTGGCTAAATCGATATGTCAATGATTCATCAAAAATAAATTTTGATGACCCAGATTATGAATTAGTTTTTCAGTCAAAAATTAGTTTTACAAAACCCGACGAGTCAAACGATGTCAAAAGTATATCCGAATTTACAGTTGCAAAAATCAGGTCCATTTTTGGACCCATTTACGACCATCTATCAGGGAAACTATCCAAAGATCAAACTGTGATTCGCGAAGCCCTTGTTTTATATTAAAAAGTGACAAAATATACAAAATAATTCGATTTGCTAACCTAGACAAGCATTTATTGTGTATTCCTCAGTCATTAGTGAACAAAACGTTTGAATATTTCCACAACCCAGTACATTTCAAATTTGACAAAACGCTAAAATTGCTAACTTCAAAAGTGTATATGCTTAACACTCGCGTACAGTTAAAGAATTGGTTACGAAAATGTGTCATTTGCCAGGTATAAAAGAGAACAAAAGAAAATTACATTCCAACCGCGATGTGTTTCCCCATCTAGACTCCATTTTCAGAAATTTTGATGGACTCTACAGGTGTCATAGTTAGTTAGATTCCACGTTGACACTAGCATGGGATAAGGTACTATACAGGGTGTCCATAAAGTCCTTTGCCACCCCGTGTATCTTCAAAACGACTGGTAATATAAAAAACGCAAGAACACGACCTTCATTATTTTAAGGGGTTAACATTTTGAGCTATAAAGTTCCACTCCGTGTCCCCTAGGGGGGAGTAAACGGAGTTCAGTGTGTACGTGAAAATGCCAAATGACAAAAGTGGTCGAGTGATACCTAGTGTCAACGGGTTTGACACAAGTAATAATTTGGGGAACCTTAGAATTTTAAATTCTTCCATATTCCAAATGGCAGTAAGATGAAAGTTATAAAACGAAAGTTCTATTCTTCACTCAGACATCAAGAGGTCTAGAAGTTACTGTATCTAACTGTTGTTGTTATGATTCTTTTCGAAGTTCTAGCGTACCCACAAGTATGCTTCTATATTAGTCCATAGTTTTGTATTGCTAGGAACATTTCGAAACATCTTATTTTTTAAAATTTTCTTTATGAGAGTTTGCTGATGAATGTAAATTGTGAATGTTGTGAAGAGGTTCCAATTTGCTGATAATGTGTTTAACAGCTTATTCCTACGTACATATGCCTTAACCACTAAATGGTGTCTTTCCAGTTACACATTGCTGATGAAAGTTTCGGAGATACACGCGTTGAAGTTACTTATTTATAGGCTCAACATGTAGAAACTATTTAGTGGTTAAGGCATATGTACGTAGGAACATGCTGGAAAACTTATTGTCAGCAATTTGGAACCTCTTCACAACACTGACACTTTACATCTACCAGCAAACACTCATAAGAAAATTAAAGAAAAAGAAAATGTTTCGAAATGTTCCTAGCATTACAAAACTATTTGACTAACATAGCAGCTTACTTTTGGGTATGTTAGAACTTCAAAAAGAATCATGACGACAACAGTTAGATACAGATTTTGCTGACAAGAGTAACTTCTAGACCTCTTGCTGTCTGAGTGAGGAATAGAAGTTTCATTTTAGAACTTTCATCTTACTGCCATTTGGAATATCAAACAATTTGAAATTTTCAGGATTTCCCAAATTATTTCTTGTATCAAACCCGTTGACACTCACTTGTCCTTTGACAATTTTACGTAGACCCTGACCTACGTTTACTCGCCCTAGAGGACACGAAGTGGACCTTCATAGCTAAAAATGTTCGCCAATTCAAATAATGAAGGACGTGTTTTTGCGTTTGCTCATATTCGCAGTCGTTTCGAAGATATACGAGGTGGCAACGGATTTTATGGACACGAAATGTGACCGCCGTCATTTTGGATGGGGGTCAAGATAGCGACTTGAAACTTTCGGCAAAATATTTCTTTTGTCGAGACCTTTCAAACGATATATTACTCGACCCCCTTTGCCATTTGAAATTTTCGAGTTGACACCCCCGTACCCCAATTTCGGGGGGTCTGGGGTGGAACTTTTACAGCTCAAAATCCAAGACCCTCAAAATAATGAAATACGTGTTTTTGCGTTTGCTCATATTCGCAGTCGTTTCGAAGATACACGGGGTGGCAGCGGACTTTATGGACACCCTGTATATTACAACACATAAAGTATATTTACATTATTAAATATAACGTCTATTGAAACGAGTTTACCTTAACAAATGATGGGGAAATAAACTATATCCACGTAAAAAGTATTACATAGTTATTGGTAACAAACAGTGAGTAAAGTTGTAAAACGAACACCTACAACTAAAAAGCTAAATCCATCATATTGTCAATATTTTTCATTAATAAGTAAACTCGGAAAGTATCATTGATATGAATGTATCTTATTTAAGTTTTTTCTCTTTGATATTGCAAATCTATAGTAGTTATTGGACTATGAAACATACTTAAAGACCGGATCATTTCTTTACATAAAATAAAGTAAAACTACGGATTAGAGAGCTGGCATTCATTTATTTGTATCATTTAAATTTTCTTATGTAATATTTGCACGCGAATATAATATTGATCTATCGGAAATACGAGGTGTATTTGTGCATAGCGAAGTTAAGCCAAATTGTACGATCATTTCCCCGAAAATTTCAAATTTTCATTCATTTCTTAAATTTGAAAATGAATTTAAATTTTAGTGAAGTTTCTTACTTATTACTTAGGTCTATCCATTGCTTAAAAATTAATCAGCTGGCATTGCTATAATTTAAACGCTTCTTCCCTAATATAACATCAAGATAGTAGACTCTATGCTGATTCAATAAAGTTCATGTTATATGATTACATGTAAAGCAGTATAAATGAGATAGGTTTAGGGATCAAGAAACGAAAGTTAATTTCTGAACAATAATAACAATAAGAGAACAGATATTGTTAATATATATTGTCAATAGTGAAAACAGTTTCGGAAAGAATTTGTTCTTTAATCATATTGTTCATACAGTAGTATTACATTGGTTGTAGTGAATGAGTGTATTCACTCATATTTTATTTATTTTTGAAACTTTGTTTTTAACCCATAATGAAAAGTCTCCAAAATGGCGACTTTTCAGTGGATGAGGGGTAGCTTTTCGTTGGTTTTGTCGAGTAATAACTTAGTTCCCGAGTTGGCTTTGCTTGCCAGGAACGAAAGCTCTCTGTCTTTACCTGAGTGGTCCAAATTGGCGATGTGCTTTGAAAAATTATTTGAACCGGGCATGATTGACCATGGATTTTTTTTATTTTTCATTCTTCTTTGAAACAAGGGATTTAAATAATAGTGTGAAATGTTAACGTAATTCACGACAATAGTTTCCTTACTAAAGTTATTAATTACCGAGTGTTTAAAAGTGACAGCTAAGATAGCCATTAAGTCTGAAATGAGATGACTCTTCTAGTCATATGTTACGAGAGGTTATTTAATTCATTCCTGTGAGTTTCTATAAAAATGAAAGTATTTTAAATAACTATG